>JAODAF010650646.1:0-20094 GCA_027574765.1 Molpadia intermedia
TGTCATGTTTACCGCGTGCAATGTTGAAATAGCTAAATTGGACGTTGGGACCACCGATATGCTGCCCAAGGAGCCCATTATTAATCAATAATCTGAGGCACATTTGGAATACTCACCCACACCATATAGTTAAGAGTTAAGAACTCTAAAAAGAAGTTACTGAGATGGGAGTGTGAAATGTTATATTTCACATATGTTCCATGCTGTCTGCCAATATTTGCAGTAAAGTCCCATTATAGAATAACCGGGAGGAGGATAGTGAAAATGTCAAAGCAAAGAGACAAAGTTAAATCAGAAACTATAATACCGATGGATAGAGTTTCTTTCTTATAGGTAATGTTACGTGGGCGATACAGCGTTATTAGGTTATCATTCAAAGTACAATAAGGTCTTATTTCTGTCCCATACAGTTCTGTATGTTTTTCAAAGTAGAGCATTTATACCGCCCAGTTCAGCCGTCTGATTTTATTTCCGGCTGTCATCTTTCTGTGTAGCCCACGCAGTTGTATATTGCCGTACAAATTTGGGCAATAATTGGTCTAGTAATTGGCGTGTTGGACCAACCTAGTGTAGGCTCCTAGTGTAGGCATTTAAAGGGGTTTATCTGTTTATTGAAATGATTCACCAATCAAGACTCGAAACGTTAAGGTCAATGAATGTTTCGCGTAGCGTATCATATGCGACTAGCTATGTTTATCGTTCTGGCATAATTTTAGACTTCAAAGCTGGTCACGTATTATGCCAATGGCGTTAAGTTACTAACGGCAAGGCATGTTTGCTAAAGCTAATTATAATGTTTTAACCCATTGTTTCAATTAAGTAAAACTGTTTGGGTATCCTGCCAAATAAGTGAGTGCATGTTCACATGAATTTAGGCTACTTATGCTAAATCATGACAATTGTTACTGTTGCCTCAAAGTTTTGGTATAGGCTAGCTAGCTAGTATTATAATTAAGCAACTATTTTACTTGCGCCAAGTATTGCTAAACTGATTTTATTGGTTTGATTACACTGCAATGCATGTTATTGTAGGTTATATAGTGTATGTGACGTTATATAAGCATTAGCAGTATTTGGATATTTGTGGGTAGACCTACTGTCGGCGTTGGTTGGTTTATATCACCGCATTATTTATTTAATGACTATCATGGAGTAATTATGTCAAGTTACATCGCTTCTCGTAAACAAGTTAGCTTTGTTGAAGTCAGTACGGTAAGTTCAGGTCACAGGAATAGTTCTGTGGTTCAGCTTGACACCATGATCTTCGTTTTCTGTATTCTAGTAAAGGTTGGTTTTTATATCATTGGTTAATTTTTATAATTTGTCTCATATTGAATGATACATTGCTGAACGTTCCTGATCATCCAATTTAAAGCAGGTATCAAAACACTGGATTTCATATCTTCACCGATCCCGGCTATTGGTGTGCGAGTGACCAGGGGATATATAGTATAGTGATGAAATACATGGGGACGATAAAGCCACATGATACAATAAAGCGCACATATCTTGGATGTCTTATCTTCATGTGGTGATAGCCGGCGGTGGAGTGGTTGGGTTAGGCCTCAAATCAGCGTTTTTATCCCTCCCCCACATAAAACACCGTTATAAGAAGCCAAAACATGATACCTGGTGGTGTAGATTTTCCCGATAAACATGGCTTGTACAAAAATTACTGTATCATAAGTGTACATGCATATCAGTAAATGATGTTGCCCATGCACTGTGCCCCATCTTATCAACATCCCGGCCACATCACTGTTTATGTTCTACCCACACCCGACAAAGTATGATTGGGGACAACAATCCACAAACACAATATGTCAATATCACTTAGCCGATTGAATGTTTCAGGGCAGATGGCCTCGTCGACTGCATGGGATTATTATAGTATTTGAGTGAAGGTTTTCAGTAATTTGCAAAATAATATCAATCATGTGATTTCGAGAGAAAATACCTTAAACAGTAGTTTCTCCTGAAAATATAAATAAGTAAACTTCCAGATATAGTAACGCCGCAAGTATTTAACCAATATCTGGTATTTCTCTGCTATAGGTCACTGCCTGCAGCTATTAATATTTATACTCCAAAAGTAGTAGGCTACAACCGTGGCTTTTATCATCGGACAAACACAAACGTGACTGTTCCGGCTTCATACATCTAGGTAGTGTGTATTACCAGGAACTGCCTCCCCCCATGACCACTCAAAGATAATCAAGGTTATTTGCATAGAGAAGAAATCCCAGTAAACATGAATATCACAAATGGAAACTAACATTTTGAACCATACATTTGTTCAAGCAACTACAGGTTATAATATATTTTAATCAATGTTTGGGACATATTTACATAGTAGAGAACTAGAACTGTAAAATCGTACAAACTGATTATTATTGGCATTGGCATTGGAGAATCAAAGTTTGCGCTTTACTTTATGAAAAACATACCACAAAATCAAGTTTCCCAATTTTGAACCAAAAACTTAATTTTTCCTATCTTGACAATTTTGTGAAGAATGTATGTATGTATGTATGTATGTATGTATGTATGTATGTATGCTCTTTATACCACCTGGAACCAACGCTGTCAATATTCAAGCCATACTACAAATATGAGAGTACTAAGGAAAGCCAATATTTTCCAAAACTGCATTTTGTGCACCCAAAGTTGAACCCACCTTGACAGTTTTGTCAAGAATGTGTACTCTTTAATACCTGGGACCAACACTGTTTGTCAAGTAAGATATTAACAGCCAATGTTCTATTTTTTATTTCATAAAGCCACTTTAAGAATAATTGGATTTGAAAAGTTCTAACTTTATTTGTCGCAGCAATACATTAAAACAATAAACGCAATATAATAATCTATAATAATAAATAAGGATATATTTATATACGTACCTTTACTGTGATGCTATGTCATTGTGTAAATATTTAAAATGCCCTTTCGTTTATATAGTTTGCAATCAAAGGAAACTTTAATTTCGCAAAGCAATACATTTAGATGCTACCTAGATAATATAGTACACTCTCAAATATTAGAACGAATATCTTCTCTGTGGGCATATACACGTATCATGACCCAAAGGATCTAATTTTCTGTAGGTGTATGTACAATGTTACAATCCCAATAAATCCCCAATGAACATTGCTTCGGGTGGCTCTTAATCTAACAGGGTAGTAAACTAAACTTAAGAAAAACAATGACATTTGTCAGATTCAGCTTACGTTTAGGTGATTATATCATTTAGTAATTATTATTTTACTCTTTTATACCAATAATCCCAATGGGCAAACACAAGACAGAATAGGCAAAATATAAGCGTATATAGACACGGATCAATTACACCGGCATCTGGCCTCACAGCAGGCAGTTGACATCATATTGGAAACCACTCAACTTAATTGTTGTTTAAGTTGTTGCCAATTGACGAATATAATCGGATATTTAGGGCGTGGGAGTATTTTTTGAGGAATAAAAGAGTTAGTTTGATCAAAGACAGGTGGAAGCGGGGATCACTATGAATATATGAAAGGCCTGGACAGATTATGAGATTAATATAAGATGATAGCTCCCACAGATAAAATATATGTCCTAAATTAGAGGAAAAGTTCGTCCTGCTTATGTTCGTAAGGACGAGGATGGAAGAATATGTATATATTTGAATATACAGATGTGTATCTGTATATCCTGATCAATGGAAGCCAGGGAGATGGGTCGAATGGGGTCGAATCATTTGATTAAAGGCACATTCACAAGTAGCATGCAATGTTAACTAAGTGGACATGACAAGTAGACGATGACCCCATTATCATGTCAGTGTTGTGATTTTCGTATTATTCTCATCTGTGTATATAAATAGGAAACAAGTTGTCCACGGCATGTTGATATTGGGTAGTTAAATTGACAAGCAAGTCACGTGACTATGCAACTTGAGAAAGTTAAGAATGACTCCTTATAATAATAACATATTCAGACGTATTGGTGTGTTTATATAGCCAATAAATTAATTGCGATTAAATATCATCTTCAACATTATGTCAAGAACGATAAAAAACATTTCTCTTAATTCACACCAGGAATTAAATGAAGAACTAAACGAATACACGTTATCATAACAGGAGAACCATATATGAGTCATTCATAAATGATAGAAGAATTTTAGATGGCTACGGCGACTCATTAATATGTGTAATAAAAGTTAAAATTAAATGAATAAATTTCATCTTTTTCAGGTGGTGGCTATTTTGATACCACTTATTCTGTCAAGATGGAGAACCATAGAAGGCGTACCTTTTAATTCACATCGGAAATTAAATGAAGAACTAAACGACTACAATTTAGCAAACACACTAGAACCATTTGAATCATTTTTGATAGAAGAATTTTTAGAAGACAGAACAGAAGGTGAGTTTATATTTATTTATTCAGGAACTAATTTATTCAAAATGACGAGTGAAATATATTTGAATATGAGGTATTTGTTCTAAAGTTAAGCTGTCAACAACTGATAGCCTATGCAAATAAAAAAAACACTCGATGCATTAATTAACCATTTGATATTACCTGAAATTTAGTACTTTAAATATGATACATGCAAACCTACCTTCTTGAACAAAATAAAAACATGTGTCATATATACTGATTAGTCAACTGAATGTTATATGCCGTCACAATATTAAATGGTATTTAAGATTCAACTGCAATACTGCTTTCAAAATTTACACTTCACTGAGATTCGGGGTATCAGTTACACGTACGCAAATATTATTATGATATACCGGTATTCAATGTTAAATGCAAAATTATTATGTTCAGAAAACGTTGGTAAACTTCAGGTGTTTAATGATATCATTCAGATTAAATATAACTTATTATAGTAAGTTTTTGCGACAAAAATTCATCACGATTAAAACTATAATTTTGTTTTAAAAATACTTGATTGGCAATGAAATGAAGATTGAAGGTATGAAGTGAATGTATGTATATGCGGGCTATACCCGTCCGTTTAACATAGAAGAATTTATTTATTTACTAGCATTCATATTGTCAAATCATAAATTACATTTATGTGTTCTATGTTTGCGATTGAGGAAGTTGAAAAAGAATGTGGACCCGTCATTTTCAACAAAATGTAGCCAAACTATGTGTTGTTATATGAGGTATCATTATCGAGATTATTAAATTAGTGTCTGCATCGGGCCTTGGTATAAGTAGGCGTAATGAAATCAAAGAAAACGAAATAACTACTTCCAGTTTTCAAACACATTTCTCCGATGCACAGTTAATATCACGAAGTAGTCTTTGTCATCAAATTTACTAACCAGAATTGAGACAAAACATATTTTATGACCGCTTATATGACGGTCCTAAAACTGTGTTTCTGGAGCGTCATTCGAAAATTAAACTGAATTAGTTGTCATGAAGTACTTACTTCATTTTCTCATTTTCTGGTCTGAATTCAGAATAATATTTTATACCCATTATTTTAATTCGCAGAGGCGTTGACGTGTCATTAATGGACCGCAACTCGTGACATAATATGATGGCTTCCTTCTATAAAAAATAACAACAATCTTGTCATTATTGAATCAAATCACACAAGGTACTGAGGTAAACATATATTAAACTTCAAATCGACTTCGAAACAAATGTTGACGTTTATGATTCCATCTTATGAAAAGCCGTATCAATAAGAAAACTTCTCGTGTAAAGCTATACAGGGCTATGTCAAATCAAGATTAACAACATGCATAATTCAAATAACAGATAACCGATAACAAATAAAAGTTTTAACATAAAAAACGCATCAAATTACAATCCGAGGCATATTAAACAGACATTGAGTTTTACATCTAATTAGAACCCGCACCCATATAAATATATCATCTTATGTAAGGCTATAGGTCTATGTTTAAGTCTTAACTTTCGCGGAAGAGACTTGATATATCATTGGTGTTCTGAAAAAAGGTTATACGTACGAATAAGGTGTATCATCTTTCTCGTATTAGTCAAAATGTGTATGAGACATGTCAATAAATATCTATATTTCTGCTTTGTTAGTTTTAGTTATGAGAAGTATGTTGTCTGTTGTAGTATGTTCACTGTCATTACAAACATTTCAACAAATGGAAGGATGAGAGAGACACAATACCTGCTCCTCGGTCACCTCGTAAAATCTTCATGGGGGTTACGGTCCTGCTTCGGATCCTCCAAAGACCATTCAATTATCTTAATATTTGATTACTAATTGATTGGTCGTATCAGTGATGTGCCGAAGTTTTGTAAATAGCTGCCAATGGACACGTGTATAATTGAGGGTGCTTAGATACAAAATGGTGCCTTCATTTGCAACCTTTGACGTAACTTTTTTTAAATTATATTTTTCCTGATTTCAGCAATACAATGTCCATAATATGGAACCCATCACTGGTATTACCATTACATTAGATTACAAATCTACACTTTAACTTGGAACGTTAAGTCAGTTTATTGCCAACGAGTAGATGTTTTCACATCTAGACCCACTCGGGGTCTATTTTGGGAAACTTCGACTCTTATAATATTGGTTCATCCTGCGGAACCCCTCCCTTCTCCCCCACACCCGCTTTCTGACACTGGCGGCGGGATGTGTGGAGTGTATGATATGTGTAATGCATAACATAAATGTCTACAGTATTAAAGCTCTAATGAAGTACTGACGGTGTGATTAATTACTTACGGCACTCAAGTTAGTCCACGTGTCATTTGACTTCATTCAATCAATTATCTCGTTAATGTTCTAAACGAGGCGAAGTGCCTGTGAGCACGTAAATGATATTTAACCTTCATAATTTCAAGGACACGTTTTTACTGTAAATAAAAGCTCGTTTGCTCATTGAATGACCTGATTTTCGTCGCATTACTCCTGTTCAATGTGCCTATTTGCACTTAAAGTGTGTCTGCATTTGACATTTGACAACATTTAAATGTTCATGAATATAGTTTTATATTCCCTTCTCGCATTTTGATGCAAACAATATCACCAATTTTTAAAATAAAAGGGTTTTGGGGTGTCTGAGTGTTGATCCCAGGTGTAGGTATATCCCTCTAAAGGCATTCTGAACTTGGATTCGGGATTCGTGTATTTCAAGTTTTCCCACATCGCACATTGACGGCAAGGCAACTTTACACAAACTCATTCAAAAGGTCCAACACCGTGATGCATCTACCTATTCCACCAAATCCTCCAAAACACCACTCACATGCAAAAACTCCAGAAACGGTTTACCCACATGCATAGACCTATTACACCAAGCTATCCAAAAGATTCACCGACATACATAGAACTATTACGCCAAGCTATCCAAAAGGTTTATCCATATGCATATGATATTATATCTATTACCGTAACGTCAATCCATCCATAATGTACATTTAAGCCTATATGCGTAGACCCGTTTCGATAATGTTGGTTTGTACATACAATGCATTGACCTATTGCACCAAGCTATCCAAAAGATTCACCCACATACATAGACCTATTAAACCAAGCTAACCAAAAGGATTATGCATATAATATTATATATATTAATTTACGTCAATACATCCATAATGTACATTTAAGCCTATATGCGTAGACCTGTTTCGATAATGTTGGCTTGTACTGCAAAGACAACTGTTGTAAGTCCAAGCCTCGCTAGACTGATGAAAAATATAAACACAGTATCTCCCTATGTCGTTTTGTTAGGTAGAAATGTACATCTAGAATAAATCCTTATTTCACTCTTCAGGTAGCAACTACAACGTGAGCCTGCCTGTTATATTTTATTTCGTTCTTTTGACCATGATATGATCAACGAGGGCACAACATTATAGATGTTGTGTCAGCCATTAATTGGAGGATTATGTTATTGTTCATTAATATTCGTTTCCGTTTTTTTTATCACACAGCTGCTGCACATAATTCACCTTTAGAAGAGGTAAGAAAGATCCTTTGACTAACTTATTTTATAACTGAGCTGAAACGTCAATCCGGGTCATTTTTTAAGACCCCGACCAGATTGCACGGGGGTCTCAAATACCGTTGGAAGCTTTAACCATCAAATGCATATAGGGCCACCAAAATGCAATCTGGAAGGGGCCCGCCCCGTCCAAACGGTTTGCCCACATGCATAATAGCCTACCTATTGCACCAACCTATACACCCATCTAAAAGATTCATCTACATGCATAGATCTATTGCATCAACCCATCCTCATTATTTCCGGTTGAAAAGAATCACCGAATCCTAACCAAAGATGGTCAATTATTTTTTACAAACTAAATCAACTTTTAAGACAGTTTATGTACAAAAAGGATTCTTACACTAGTTCCATTTTCTATATTCCAATTCAGTTTCTTGGCCGGGTCCCATCATAAAAGTAAGAAATCAGTCAAACTATACACAGGACTGTTATTTTCAGTAAGATCACGTCACTCTGCTTCGTCACTAGACTGTCTTTGACTGAATCCTTGACAGATAAGGATTGCTACAAACAGACTGAACCATCCATGACCTCTTGGAGCTTTATGCAAGACCAGCCAGCACCGCTGGAATGCTTGGTCATAGCAGGCTTCTTAAACCCAATTAGAAGAATCGTAACACCCGCCGCGAAACGGGTTATGAACTATCATCTCCAAACACGCGGTCTCTGTCTTTGACCAGGGTCACCATTCTGACCCCCATAACTTAACAGTCGTTCAAATTCTTTTTACAAATTTCTTTAAAACCTGGTGGGCGGTTGAGGCGATCCACCCTCTCAGTTTTACCGATTTAGGTGGTTATCATACAGGAATACGGTATTTCTTTTACTGTCAGTCATTTATTTTAACGTTTAATTTATTTTTTGTTTAATTGAATTGAATTTAACGTTTTCAATTTCTTTACAGAAGAATGAACTCTTCTACCAAAGTACTCAAGATATTCCAGTGACATACAACACGGAGAAGCTGAGACAAATATTAAGGTCCTTGTCTTCTCGAGATTTATTAGATGATGTAAGTCAGTTCTGTTTCTTCATGTCAGAACGATACACGAGCCAATAAACATAGCATTTAGCTAAATATTCACATAAGAAAACACGTGGGCTACATACCTGTATATTGAAATATGAAGTGAACTTTTCAAGAAACCGCGCGGCGGAACTTTTGTCTCGCGATGCTGTGGTGCCGTAATGAAATAATATAGGAATGCTTGGTATATATAAAATACATCAAATGTTAGGAAACTCGAGCACTTCATTAAGACGCCCACGTGCGAGAACCGTGTCGAAAGCATATGCATTCGCGTTGCGTCCGTTGTTTTGCGGGCCCTCGGCTTGCAATAACCACCGTTCATTGTACTTTAATTTAATTCCATTCATTTAATTATAAATATATTTAGTTAAAACAGGTATTTGCCTGTCCGGTAAAGCTGAGGAAGAGCAATATGTAAAAGGAAGACGATAGGCCTGGTAATCGGAACTAATCGAAGCCATATAAAGTAGTGACTATTTAGCAGTATGGGCATTTAAATTATCCGACTAACCATAGCTTAACTTTGATATTGTTTATAGTTATCAGTAAAATGCTAAATGTAGACATAATTCAAATAAATAGAGATCATATACTTTTAAGCCGATATCAATGGCGGTCCTAACAAGACGGGATTTACAGTAGTTAATAATCTTGTCCTATATGAGGGTACAAATACGTTATTGATAAAATGAAGAGCGGAATCACCCCTGTTTACCATCGTTGGCGACATGATATAATCCGACCGTGCGAGCCGTTTGAAAATATTGATCAATCATCGAGCTGTATATAAGATACTTTCATGTCATTGACTCGTTGATATATGTTTGTTGGCATATATACGGTAACAGTTATGAATGTCATTCTTTCTGTGTCTATGTCATTGTGGTTTGTCCTTGAAAACATCATTTGAATGCGTACCTGTTTCATGTATCATTTATAAAACTTTCTTTAATAAGAAGTAATTTCTGTAAATGATTCAAAATGTAAGAAATGTTTTAAATACACACACTAGAAAAATCAAATAAACGTGACATTTCGGAAACATTCTCGATATTTAGTAATCTGGCCTATGCGGAGTTATATTTATTAACCAAATTAAACTCTATAGTGTGGTCAATTGGTCGTTTATTGATATTATCTGAGTGATGGAGGATGAGCGATGAATCAGGCAAGTGACCAGACTATAATTTTTTAGAGGGGTTCAGTCTAATTTGGGGGTGGGGATTGATTTCCCATGCAGAAGAATGTTTATCTAATTCTGCCACGGTGCTGATATATGTATATACATACGCGTGTTTTTGGATGACAAACAGATATATTCTAATATATGCAGGATTTAAAATATACCGGTAACAATAAGAATTTAGTCAAGCGAATCAATCGTAAAATTGTACTTTACCTTCCAATTATACAGTCACAGCTACAAATGCTTTAGGTTTTTATTATTGATGCTTCTACATGAAACAAACTCACAAAACATGAGATGCGATTTATTAAATAACATCTTATGTAAATATGATTTGCTGATGTCAAGGACAATTTATTTCAGGCGATATCACGTACCGATATTCAGAACCAAGCGAATAGGGGTGGGGAAGAGGTCCGTAGTTTGAGGTTTTGCAGCCTGGTTCTCGGGGTGGCGGAGGGGGATAGAACACTACGCACTAATTTGACATTTTAGACCTCACCCATGCCCACAATAATTATAGATTAAATAAACTTTAACAATAACTATAATTAAGGCAGATTTATATTATTTATTTATTTTTTCTCTTACAGACTTTGTCGTCAATTCAGTTCGAGCATGATATTATTTATTCGATATTGCGTAACAGAAGCCATCCACTAGATTCTAAAATAACGGAAGGCGTTAGAAACGCAGTCAAAGAAAAATATACACTAGTGGACCAGTCTACCTTTGAAAGGTCATCTCGATCAAGAAGAGGTAAGCTTAAATACTTTATATGGCTGAACATGGGACCAGCTAAGGCGTATATGAATATAATTTAGAATAATCCTGCCAAACAAAAGACTGGACATTGTACTTTGTTGCGGTGCAGAAACGCAATCGTGACCAAAGATAGCATCGTGACGTCACTGCAACTCCAATATAACAACTTATAAAATTAAATGGCGCGCTGATACAATATACTTGTTGTCTGCAGTCAGTTCGTGATATTTTATTTTTCTATATTTTTATTTCTTTAAGCCGAAAAGGCATAACACCATCAATCTATGCGTTTTATACCAGCACTGTTAACGTGGACGTAAAATGAGCCCATAATCAGGCTCGTACTTACAATAATATTTACAACAATAATATTTCACACTATGTGTCAATTATTGTAATTATCTGGCTATAGGGCAGAGCCGCAACGTGATGATTAAAATGTCTATACAGCCTAACTTGTCTTAACATGTTTGGCTTACCTACAAACTTATAACGCGATGCATTTCCTATCACCCAAACATATTGCTATGGCATGTTGCATCAGGAAAATTTAGGTTTTTCTGTATTCCTCCGAATATGCCCAAGATTAACACTATACCGTTAACAATAGCTAAATATAGGAAATCTAAAAATTACCTCACATAATCTCTGAACATTTTGTTTTTCCCGATTCGAATTTTATTGTATGCCATCAACGTTATATACACAATTACCTATACAGGAATACACAAAACCAACACTATCATACTAGTAAACCTAGAAATAATATGTTTTTTTTTTTATAAAACTACGTCCTCGGGAATAATAAACTGATTCCGGAAAGTAACGTTAATAGGTGACGTCATTATGTCAATAATTGGATAAAGCGACCGTCAAAGGAGCTTGTTTGTTTGTTGGATTTGGACATTTTCTCAAATGCTAATATTTAAAGGTATTGATGACGTCATGAAATCATTCTGAACAAATTTAGGATATTTTTTATCAGTATTTAGTAAATCATTCTAACAAACAAGATTATGATTTATAGGGTAGGATTTGTTACTAATTTGAAATTGCATGAATCTACTGTCTTCCCAAGAGCACGCCTAGGCACTTAATTACAGTAAAACACTTGTAAATGTTAGGATATATGATAAGACCCGTATCATGCATGTTAGGTATTTCATATATTTTAACTTATAGTAATCTCGTATAGTCGCAAGTCTGAAGTAAAAATAACTATCCTTGTCACTTAAAGCATGTAATTATTTGCAATTTAAAATCCCTAATTATAACAAAGGTCCGTTTTATTTTTATTATTTTGAATCTATATCACTGTATGTAATTACCAACATTTAAAAACGAAAGAAAATGCGGCAAATTGACCTCGCAATCCAGCGATGCTTTAAATGATTGAACCTGTCTAGAGATATAGGCCTACAAGAAGCAATTGCTTATTTTCCTTCATGTGAGATATATAGCAACTGTAGAAGACTGTTCTCATTGTGATAGCGATTACGCGATTAGTACTTGAGTGTTGTGTTTACGTAATCACCTATGTTAATGCATGCATCATTAGCTGATCACATGAGAGAGTTCATCGACGGAGATATCCACTTCTGATGACTATATGACGTTATCATAGACTTGTCAGAAGTCGTTTTTAGAAAAATGGCAGCTATCGTAAGCCTATAAAATGTTAACTTTAAATATTCATATCTTGATAATTGAAAGAAACATTTGAAAATGAAAAGAAGAAATTTAATTCATATACATTAACTTAATTAAACAAAGTTAAATATAAAACAAATATTTAAAAAAGTTTACCAGTTAGGCCACTAAACTAAAGGTTTAGTAATATTATTTAACCTCGTGTCATTTCACAGCATGTCATATATCTAATGTAAATTTTAAACTTTGACAGAAGACATAATTAAAAAACGTACTTTTCAAACAATTATTTGAACCATATTAAGCTTTAGATTTGCTAACCTTTATTTTTGACTCCCTAAAAGTTTTTTATATGAACGGTTATTTGAACATCCTCTATTTTAAATAATAGGTTTCAACTTTAACAAGTAAATGTTACTTAAATGTTAACACCAACCAATTATTTAAAAGCGCAAGGTTTAGAATTAATAACCATTCTAATTGACCCACTAAAAGGATGTGTTATTCGATTTTCCAAAATGACCTTATCTAAGTTTCCAACCTATGGCATATTAAGTAATAAGATACAAAACGATGTTCGACTTTGACAGAATAAAAATGTGATAAAATGACCGTAATATTAAAACAATTATTAAAAGCAATGTTAAACTTGAATAACCTTTCTGTCCGATCAACTAAAGGATTTAATCTCATGATGAAAGAACAAATGACATTTCCAAAGCACTTTACATAACTGTGGTACATACCTGGGAACTGTAGAAGTTAAGGTATTAACGATATAACCACGGTATCTAACCATATTATTCATCGTTCATAGCTTTATTTAATATCCGAATTTAATTCAAATACCATTTTACGAGAGTGGTGGTATTTCCATTCTTCGAATATTATTTATTTAAAGTTTATTACATTAAAGATAGTATGACTGAATCCTGAATGATTTAAAATAAGATTTGGAGTGTTAATATTTAATTAAAAAAGATATGTATTGCCTTGGTAATAGTGTCAGCATTTTGATAATCCTTTGGTTAGCCTTAAAGTATTGACATCTGTTAAATATAAGTCAACAACATATACGTAGATTAAAAAAGAAAGGACAAGGTAGGGTTTTGCATAATATGTACCAGTCAGAGCAGTGGGAGACAGTGGAAGCATTCAAGCAACTAGCTCTTCGCAGCACAGCCGTTTGATGGCCGAATGAACCAAAGACTTATTCCGCATCATGCGTAGATGTGCCCTATTGTTTTTTTTTTATATAAATCAAACCCTTCAATGCCAATAATCTACTTAATTTAATTTATAATTTCAGAAAAAGTAGACCACTTTGTATATTTACATGACAGTCCACATTGCACAATCGTACAATTGTTCCAGATATTTTCATTTTATAGAGACGATACTGCAAGCTCTCTATATAGGTCCTAATTGTCATACCGATTTGGATCCGATAATGTCATTATTTTCAACAAAGTAGCGTAACTCATTATTGCTGAGAGTTAACGCTATTGTATATTAAAGACATTATTGCATTGTTAATCTGTTAACTGCTTTAAAATATCAAACCTGTGTCAAGTCTTTCGTCGTCATGAATACCTGTAATGGGAGGCAATAAAAATGACGCTGTTATCAAGACAGAGATATGTTACAATTCCACATAAACGTAGGTTGTAAAATCGGTTTATGTTACCGACCACGAGATTTAAAGATTGTACTTAATAACTGTTTGCCTTCAATCTTAAATTACAATTTCATCCTGTAATTAGGTATATTTCTGGGCTTATAAAAGTATCCGTTAAATTGAGATCTGACACTTTTTGACGTCATACACACTGGGTAAACAAAGTTTTGAAGACAATCGCAAATAATAACAATATATGTCACAGGTTTGATCAAAATAAGAAATGAATTAGAGGTTTCTTTTAGAGCAACGAAGTTTAAATTTCGTTTTGGAATTACAACACTAAATTTGGCTTTCACTTTCTGAACTGGTAGTAAGCAGCATATGAGTGTATATTACTGGTCAGAGCCGTTTTCCCGCTACGTAAAACAGAAATGTGATGATGTGGGTAGTTGGTGAGGAGTAATGTTGAATGGTATATTCGGTTCATATTCAACAATCACTTATACCATTTTTTCCAGGCAACATTTGCGTCCCGAGACAAACGTTATCACAAAAGTATTGAAACGACATTTCTTCTTCCTTTTCTTCACAGGAAGCCGCAGGCAATTATTTTGTGATAATAGGGGATCCAGAAAGAACGGATTTATAAAACTATGTACAACATGTCACATGACTACGCATTTTAACGATGGGTTCAAACCAACAGATATCAACGAGATAGTGTGTGGCGATAATGTTCAAGATGACGGGCAGACAGACAAGTCCTGTCTTTCCGGTAAGCATAAATGACCGGTACTTGCTAATAGTAAGAATCAATGGCGTAGCCGGGTAAAGCTTGACAAATTGGCAAAGCTTGCAACCATGGTGCATGTAAGTCACCTCCAAATCCAATTTACAAACTGGGAAATGTTCTAAATTATCATTTTGTGTTTATGTAGCTTGTATGCAGTCAACCAGATACACAAAGCTCAAGAAAGAATTACCTTGTCGAAATATCGAATTTTATCATTAATGTTGGATTTATCGACATATGTTTTACAAGAGCTTTGAAACATAATCTAGTTAAATAAACAAAAAAGAAGCATATGTTGTTTAGAAATCAAAGACTTGAAAGTGGAAAAGAATTACCTTAAATATTGGATGGAGTTTGGGGTTACAAATAAAACGAAACAGATAAATAAAAATAAAAATATATACGAAATATAAAGATGTGATGAATGAAATTAGTTTGTAGATGTATGATCAGTTTAATAAATAGTATAGGACATAACATATATCTAGATCATTATATTCTATCAGTATATCGCCAGGAATCACGCAAAATCAAACCACACCCCTCCCACAAAACGAATGAGAATTATGACGAGTTGAAAGGTTGTCAAACACAATAAACCTACGTTTAAAGTCGATGTAAAAAGACAATACATTAACACAACACAAAGTCGAAATATGAAACTCTATCATTTAACACCTGAATTTATTGTATGAAGGAGCGGTGCGGCTACTTTTTGTTCCATCCATATTTTATTTAATAATTCTGACTTTTAGAATGTCAATATTTACATTCGTTCATGACACTTCTCGTAGAGAACGGGAAATTACATAGACCTGTTTACAGTCTATAATGTTAATCCTTAAAAGTACAATTAAAAGTTAAAATTTGGTCATCTTTGTGGTGCTTGGCTAAAATGAACTGCTCAACCTCCCTGTAGAATTTAAACTTATAGTAGAATGCCACACCATTGGGTTTGGATTTATTTACCTTACAGCAAAAAATATAATATTTTACATGAAGAATAAACAAATTCATGGGATTAGTTAGATTATGGGTGTTGCCAAAAGAGGGCATGGCAAACATTAGCATAGTAATCGGGCTTAATAATACAAAGCTGGAACTGACCAACTAACAAACAAACACACACACACAGCAGCAAAAGGGGGAAATGAAGACACACACACAACGGGCGAAAGTGAAAATTAAAAACTCAAACAGTATTGGGTTGCTTTTATCAGTATTTCAAGTAATCAAAATTATATAAAAAAAACGGTGAACAAAGTAGACATGGAAAGACGTTTTTTCACCAACCAACGATATTATAGGTTCAATCTTGTTTATCATATCTGCAATATTTCTTGAACCGTATTTGTGTTAGTGATCAACTACATGTACCGTACTATAGATAACCAATCTTCCAAGTAAATAATTACGTCATCAAAATCGATTCACTTTAAGAGCGGTAAGCTGCGTATTTACCAGGAAATGACTTAAAGCAGTTTCTTGATTTGTCGTTGCGAAACATTAATTCATCAAGTCATATGTTCTATATGACAGAAATATAACTGTTTTTGATATCTGATTGGTAAAAACTTGTGTTATTTAAATTGAATTCTTTAAACATGCATATTTGATTGAAACACAGTGACAGTGTTTGAACTGACATAAACACTTGCAATACATGCCCTAAAATCGGGTCCTCGGAAGGAATACTGTTAGAACAATTCAAAACATCGAAAGAACCTTGAGGACATGACCATGGTAAATGTAATATGTAGATGTGTGGTCAACTTGAATGTTAACATTTATGCCGATGACTAGATACTTTGTTCAAATGAAGTAAACATTTTATTTTTGTTACTTATATCTTTCACACGTCCTCAACGATCACATATCTGCAAAAAATTTAAATTTGCCAAGTCGCTTTATTTTGTTCACTCAGGCATACTAAAGTAGTAATATCATTACAATCCATTTCATCTCAACTTACAACAATCAATAAAGGTTTATTTTTTGACTAATGCATTATGTTTGGACAGAAGTATACAAAAGCAAATCAAAAACATAGCATAGGTTTATTTCATAAGTGATATTGCCATTTTCTAGATTGGTCCAACACAAGTCCACAAATATCAGCATACCAAGCAGTTGGCAGTTGGCTTTAGTTTATGACGACTTTAATGACAAGAAAATCAAGACACATTTTGGTACACGATTACTACTTTACAGTTAACCGGATCAGACAATAATTATCAGAAATAATATCAATTATAGCCTATGTGACGTACATTGTACTCCGGTCGTGAAAAAAA
This sequence comes from Molpadia intermedia, assembly GCA_027574765.1. NCBI lineage: Eukaryota > Metazoa > Echinodermata > Holothuroidea > Molpadida > Molpadiidae > Molpadia > Molpadia intermedia. The sequence continues at coordinate 17,346 of JAODAF010650646.1, forward strand.
AAACATATTCCTATAGTTTGCTAATGACGATGAAACAATTCGCTAGATTTATGAATTCGATTTATTTATTTCTATTTATTATTTCTATTTTCATTTAGGACGAGGGAGATGTGGTGAGCGTAGAATGGAGATTCAAAGATATAGACAGGTTGGTAAAAGACTGCAAAGCAAAACAGAAACCATCAGTTACGGATGCGAATGTGAACTAGATCCATATTCGAATATTGCCACGCTTGCCTGACCTTTAATCATGACGTCATCAACTGGTAATCTATCAAGCTTGTCTTTGAATGCAGGAATGACGTCAGAGTCGACGATCAAAAACAAATCCAAATTTGCTTGGATCATTGTCGCCGAGCCATTACAAAACGGAGGGTATTTTCCGTCGCTCTAACGACTCGACCGCCTATGCACACGTTTGTTTGATCACATGCGCCGGCAGTGTTTCCACGTGTACAAACAGCCAAATAGCTCTCGCATATTTAATGTTGCGCGCGACATTTTGGATGCAAAGCAAGTTGACAAACACCAAAATTATGATGTCGTTTTATATAATGTATGACTACTGCATATACAAAGGTCTGAGCAAACAGGCGAAGTTGGACAAGACTGTCTCTGTATCATGATCGGCGTCAGTAGTATGGAGTATATTGCAATACGATGTGGTTGGTTGAAAATGCTTTCGACATAAGATCGCACGTCTTTGATAACGCAAGATAATAGCCAAAGCTTTGCCAACTACATTCCACAATACTGTGTACTGGATATTACATTCCGCAAATGTTAATCGCGCGTTTGCACATATTTTCTGAGCCATTCTAATAGTGTTATTGCTGTATGTAGATATTTTGAATTAGAAGTAGGCTAGTGGTACAGAAAATATTATAGGCCAGTCACCGTGCTTTCTAAAGAAATAAAGAAACAGACATGCACTTCATGCTGAATATAGGCATGAATGTCTTTGTCAAGATAAGGTAGGCATATTAAATATAGGTCTGTTAGCTCATGCATGTATTTACCGTGGTCGACGTGTATTTTGGCAGAAACCAAATTGGATATAAAAGGTACTGCTTTGTTTTCTGCAGACACTCGTCATTATGCCGTCAGCGCGACCAGCCCCATATAAAGTAGTAAGTATAAGAGCGGCTATTCGTGTTACCTAGGAAACATCATGTCTTTTCCATAACATGATGGTAAAATGTTTAGCCTACTACATTACAATCGTATTGTCCAGATACATCAATAATAGTATATATGTTTCATTATCATGACTTTAACGATGTTTGGGTTAACTATTATAAATAAGATGAACTCTTTATTTAATGTTTAAGGGACGGTTCTCATCTTCTCAAGCGGTTCCATGTAATAAATGGTTGTATGTAAACACAGTAATATCCACCAGTCTACATTTCATACAATGCAAACACGAAACAGTACGACGTAAACGTATTGGGAGTTGTTAACATTTATATGCGAAGTATCAACACTGTTATGTAGCTAAACCTACCTTACGTTTACAGCTTAAATAAAACGTGGAGTCGTAAATATATCGCCATTTAATTGTTACTTAGGTAAATAACTTTAATCGAACACTGATAACCTCGGGCCATACTGATTGAACTTTTGGGCTGTTTGATACTACTGTACAATAGGTCATTGTTGAAAATGATAATTTTCAAACCTTTCAGCTGTTTTGCAAAATAGGTATTGAATTTCAGAATGGTCAAACCTGTCGTGACGTGGTAGACGGAGTACGAAACAGACAATGACATAGAAGTGAAAGATTGTTGTTCGCAACACAGAGTTGTTGTTGTAATTATTTCCTGTTAAATGTACTGCATTTTTATTTTTTGGCTGGAGTAGCCATCCAACAATTTCAGGGGTCTAGCAATAGTTTGGCCACTATAGGCAAATAATCCGGATTACGCCAAGATACTGGCAAACTAGCCTACTTGCCTTTCCTACATATCAATGTACCTATCTGGCCACTCATGTATGTTTTTTCACACCTAAAGTGACATATTTTATGACTAGATATATACGTTTGTGAGGTTATCACAGAGCGTTGCGTTGCACACTAAATCGTAATATTTGCCGAGATATATTTTTTTAATGATCCACAATGTTTAAATAACTAAGCCCTTTATGTCAGATTTATATCCACAAAAGCAAATTGAAATACAACTCCTACCAAATTTGTTTTGGTAAAGATCTGGAATTTACAAAATTTCCGAAAGATTGGACCTTTCTATAGAGGAATTGGGACGCTTCGGACCGTGGGTGGCACTATAACAACATGTCCTCCAATAGTCTCACGCCCACAACTATATCAAGAAGTCATTACCCTTGCCCACGTATTTTTTAATCAAACGTTTTTCATCAGTAAGCTGTTTCACGAATAGTTGGTGGGTTGTAGTATAACAGATAAGGTCACTTTTAAGAAAACATAATTTAAATAGCTTTGTTTAAAACTTGGGGTTACCATTGCCAGGGGCTCGACAGGTCGTGCCTTGTTATATAATTCTTAGGATATTATTTCAAACCTTTCAGCTGTTTTGCAAAATAGGTATTAAATTTCAGAATGGTCAAACCTGTCGTGACGTGGTAGACAGCACGGAGTACGAAACAGACAATGACATAGAAGTGAAAGATTGTTGTTCGCAACACAGCGTTGTTGTTCTAATTATTTCCTGTTAAATGTACTGCATTTATTTATTTTTATTTAGCAAAATGAAATCTTAAGACATTG
>JAODAF010650647.1:0-12817 GCA_027574765.1 Molpadia intermedia
GTTCTTAAAGTGCTATGATAAAGTGGTTCATAAAGTGCTATAATGAAGTGGTACTTAAAGTGCTATAATAAAGTGGTACATAAAGTGCTATAATGAAGTTGTTCTTAAAGTGCTCTAATGAAGTAGTTCTTAAAGTGCTATACTAAAGTGGTTCATAAAGTGCTATAATGAAGTGGTTCCTAAAGTGCTATAATAAAGTGGTTCATAAAGTGCTATAATGAAGTGGTACTTAAAGTGCTATATTAAAGTGGTACTTAAAGTGCTCTAATGAAGTAGTTCTTAAATTGCTATACTAAAGTGGTTCATAAAGTGCTATAATGAAGTGGTTCCTAAAGTGCTATAATAAAGTGGTACTTAAAGTGCTATATTAAAGTGGTACTTAAAGTGTTATAATGAAGTAGTTCTTAAAGTGCTATAATAAAGTGGTACTTAAAGTGCTCTAATGAAGTAGTTCTTAAAGTGCTATAATAAAGTGGTACATAAAGTGCTATAATGAAGTGGTTCCTAAAGTGCTATAATAAAGTGGTACATAAAGTGCTATAATGAAGTGGTTCTTAAAGTGCTATAATGAAGTGGTTCCTAAAGTGCTATAATATAGTGGTACTTAAAGTGCTATAATGAAGTGATTCCTAAAGTGCTATAATAAAGTGGTACATATAATGAAGTGGTTCCTAAAGTGCTATAATGAAGTGGTACATAAAGTGCTATAATGAAGTGGTTCTTAAAGTGCTCTAATAAAGTGGTACATAAAGTGCTATAATAAAGTGGTTCTTAAAGTGATGTAATAAAGAGGTACATAAAGTGCTATAATGAAGTGGTTCTTAAAGTGCTATGATAAAGTGGTTCATAAAGTGCTATAATGAAGTGGTACTTAAAGTGCTATAATAAAGTGGTTCATAAAGTGCTATAATGAAGTGGTTCTTAAAGTGCTATAATAAAGTGGTACATAAAGTGCTATAATGAAGTGGTACATAAAGTGCTAATATAATGAAGTGGTACTATGCTATGCATGTAAAATTTAAAAAAATACAATTATAATTTATAATACTGATACAGAGTTCCAGATTCGGACCATTATAAAAAAAACTCACTTCCACGTTGTTCTTAAGCAAGCAAGAGCAAGAGGGCAGAAGACCCAAGAGGTCGGATTGGCTTATAAAAGGATTTATTAGTTCCACAATTAGCTAGTAGGCTTGGGCGACTCCACAGATTTTGGAATTGAGTACTTGCCACCGTAGGAATTAATTTTTTATGTTGACTGATTCTTACACTGCCAAAATTATTGTGCACCTAACATTTTATTTTGTTAGTAACAAACATTCTTCCTTCATTTGAATATCTTATGCAAAACTTGAAATCATCCGCCATTATAAACCACTACATACTTGTATTCCTTATATTTACTACTTAAAAAAACTCAAAACAAGCTGATCATCTCCGATGGAAGTATATAAACACATCCACTACATGTCATCCTTCACGAATACATCTGGCTAGATATTATCCAGAGTGATCGGCTGATCGCTAGCCTGTGATTTATTTACCACCGAATATGGATTCTCTCTTCTTTAAAAAGAACTTTCTCTAATATATATTATGGTTAGCGTCAACATGGGTGATTTTTCTAAACACCCATGGCAGGTCGCATATCTGATCTGTTCAGTAGAAACACCAGTCCACCTCAGAGCGACCATTGATTTAAAGGTGAAAAATATTGTATCCAAACTCCTGCCTGCATTGAATGGGTAGGCTGGTTGAGATTGCAGGTGAAACTACAGTAGAAGCCTTACATGTACATGTAATTGGAGCCCTTAATATTATACTAATTTTTGTTAGATAGGCCCTTCATACTTGATGGGGCCACTGTATTTGTTGGGCCCTTGTTGGTTGACCATCAAGAAGAAAAAGATTGTGAGATTGTATAATTTGCTCTGTACATCTGTTGACAGGCTATAGATATGAACATGATACACTTATGAACATGCCAGAACAAAACAGACTAAAACGATTTTTCATATTATACAATACACTAAACATTTTCATATTACACTATACACTAAACATTTTTGATATTACACTATACATTTTTGATATTACACTATACATTTTGATATTACACTATACACAAAACATTTTTGATATTACACTATACATTTTTGATATTACACTAGATACATTTTTGATATTACACTATATACACAAAACATTTTTGATATTACACTATACATTTTTGATATTACACTATACACAAAACTTTTTGATATTACACTATACATTTTTAATATTACACTATACATTTTTAATATTACACTATTGATACTTGTCAATTGTCACTGTATTCTCCATACTTAAATATTGTCATTTCATCATTCTTTTTAGGTTTATTGATGCTATTTATCATTTTATGATTGTCTGGTATTACTGTACCCTTGTACTCAGAGAGAATATACTGCGGCATAATGGCTCCAGGTAAGAAAACAAAAGGGATGATTTTGATTTTAGAATGGATATAATTGTTTTAATTTACATTAAATAAGCAGTACTCATTGAAAATGTTTTTTTGATTAAATATATAACAAAGAAAATGAAAGTGAAAAAAATGTGTGATGGAATAGTTAGCCCCTCCTGTCGGGGAGGGGGAGGGGGTGGGGGATAACACCTCCAGCAGTAGTAGTTGTACCCCTGTATAACATTGTTTCACATCACCTTCATTCAGTCACTGAACAATTAGAGACAAGGCTACATATCAAGTGGTCATGCAATTATGGAATATCTGAAAAATCATTCAGATTCATATTAAGTCTTAAATAATTACATCATCTAACCTATTTTTATGAAATTATTAGTAATTATATATGATGACTTTTAACATTGCCAAAAAGATTGTACAACCTAACTTGATTGATATGTATTTGTTAGTAACAAACATTCTTCTTACAAAAGTTTAAAAACTTGTTCATGGAATAGTCATGGGATATTTCAAATCACAATATGTGTGAAAACCTTTGTGACTAGACTAGACTGTAGTATGGAAGCATAGAAGGGACATTGCAATGAAAATAGCTCAATCTAACTCGACAAAATGTCCAATATCTGAAAATTGACGAGTTACTCGAACTGAAACCAAACATCACAAATCTAAAATGTTGACGTTTTGACGAGTTGCAACTCGTCAAAACATGTTTTTTGTCGTTTGTCTGACTTCATCTCATCAAAATGTAAATTTTCAGATTTTTGTCATTTTTCAGAGTTGTTGCATCTCGTCAAAACGTCAATTTTCCGATTTTTGACATTTTGTCGAGTTATATTTAGCTACTTTCATTTTCATTGCAATGTCCCTTCTACACTTCCGTACTGTAGAGATGAAACTCTCAACTCAAACAATTCAGCATTTGTGATCTATGCATGGGGTGTCCCTTGTTCAGGCGGCCTGCTCACATCTGTGTTTACTCTCTGACCCTAAAACCAATAAACAGTTGTCCTCTTAGCACATTTCCGTATCGAATGTGCATCTAGATCACCTGAATAGTCCGGTAATCACGGTCAGGATCAGACAGGAATCTGCTAGTGTTGTTTTAGATGAAAATGACTTTGACTCAACCTTTTCTGGCCAAACATTTATCACTTGTAAGTAATTAGGCCAGTTTCAATAAACTGTGAAAGTTTGCTGAAGATTCATTGATAATTGAGATCTCCAGAGCACAAAAACAGACACATATTTGTTTTGGTCAACATACATGCTAAATCTTTGGATTGCCATGCATGTATAAGCCATGGTAAGTAATATCCCAAATATCTTAACACCACAATCATCCAAATCAGGAAGATCCCAAATTAAAATACAATCAAATAATATTTGTTGCATGAGTATGAAAATATTGTGTTTTTTTAATGACAAAAGTAAACACATAGACAACTTGCATGTTCTTTATGTTATTTTATTGTTAAATTCTTAGAATGTCAAAATTTTCAAACCCTGGCTATATTCTCATCCAGATTGAATAACTGAAGTTAATTAATAAATAATTGTTATTAATTTTATGTCATTAATGTTATCCTCCAAACAGAATCAAAGGTTGGTGGGTGATTCATCATTATTTAACAGTCCTCCTCTCTGGGATTCTACTGATTTGGCCGGACAGTGCCAGCTATCGGATGTTCAGGACTCAGTTTATGGTCTTCGGAGTCTATCTAAGTAAGTATTAACTCAGATTATGCTGAGTTAATCTAGTGACACTCATTGAGCCACTGACCAAATGTATGCATTTAAGTAAGAAATGTTTAAAAAAAAGATTTATGGTTAACAACTTGAAGAAAAGCCACTTTCTTTCAATCAATCATTCACAGAGATTCCAATATGTTTTCATACTCTTTCTTCACCTGTTTGTAAGGACATTGTTTGCACTTCTTTTGTGTGTAAATCAGCTGATCTCTGGGAATGATAGTCGATGTGTGCACTCAAGTGAAACTTGTTAAATAACAATTACTGCGCTTAATAATTGAGGGATTAGCGGAGTGACTCGGATCGGGGATGCACGGTGGTTACGTTTGAGAGCCTTATGATCAACACAAACAATGTCACTAATTGGCGAAATTTTTTGTCGCTAACTTTTCTGATAGTGTTTTTCACACACGAATAGTAACTTTATTTTGAATGAAAGAAAGATGTGCTTTGTCACAGTATTAGTAAGTCGTGTATTGTGTTTGATTTTGTTAGCGTTTAAACGGTGTGCGAAGTTGGCGACCGTTTAAACAGCCGTTTGTTCGTCACAGCCCTAGTGAGTAGGTGACCTCTATTGTTTGTTGGAGGAGCTTAATATAAAATATTTAAAGTGTCATCTTTGCAACCATATGCCCATTTAGTTTCATACTTGGTACATGCTCATCAAAGCAAAAATTTCATATCATTAATATTCCTGAGTGGTAGGGGGAGGCGGGGGGGCATGTAGGGTTTACTATTGAATATAGCATTTTATCACAATAACTCAAGAACAATATGTTGGATATTAACCATAAATTTGCCATAATGAGTAGGAGACCCCTGTTGGTTAAATGAGTGGGCTGACATTACTTATGTAGGGCTTAATGTCAACTTCAAAATAAAAACCAACATCTCTGCAGTCTGCAAAGTTATGTCCATAGTTACATTTTGGTAACAGAATCATTAATGTATGTTTTCATTTTGTTATGAATGCTTAGCAGCTCCAGATGTTCCCTTGGTTAGGCCGTCTGCTCACATATTTTAAAGCTGTACTCACTGACAATATCCCATCAAAAATGAGCCCATCCTCTTTGTTAAGGACATGGCCGATCCTATGTTGTTTATTGAATCGTTAGCTGAAGCATGTCATCCAGAACTCAGCTCTTATAGCTGTGGACATGTTTGGACATATTCTGTCCTAAGGAAGACATACAGAATTTAGAAATTAACTTTCAGAAATAGCATGATTCTTATTTATATTATTATCAACAGATTTCTTACAATTGTTACAGTACTACTACCAAAGTGGATGTCTATACAGGCTGAGAGCATTGGGTGAGAAAAGTGACATGGAGGTCACAGTAGGTATGTACTACTATGAGCACAGACTCACCGTGATTCTTGACTGAAAAATGAAAATGTCTATTCTAGTTCTTTTTCCTATTTTCATCCTATTTCATCCATCACCCAGGCAGGTTTTACAATCAATCAACATCCCAACATAGTTTGTATTCATGTCATAGATCTGAACAAGGGAATGATGGATGTTGGCATACTTATAGTATATAGATGCGTTATAATCAAGTAGAGGAATCATATTGTTTATAGTGCTCATCATAGGTCAAAATACTACAGAAATTGTACTTCACAACCAGTAGTGAAGTCTAAGTAGTTACAGAAATCATTGTTTTGTTGTGACTCGTCAAGATCACCGCAACACAAGGAACCACACGCAATGCATGCATTCTGGTCAAACAATGGGCACATATGACCCCTAGGTGACATTTGAACTTGAATTCCTGAGGGTATGAGCTACAAACTAGAGTGTGGATTTGCACCTTTTGCAAGGCAAGGCAGTGATGCTTGAAAGCATTGTTTTACGCAAATCGGCCATTACATATAACACATCCAAATTTTGTGTGGCAACAGCGAAGCTGCAAATAGAGTCATTCTTGAATTGGCAATTTCTAAGCCATTCTGTGACAGATTTTTCTGGCGAGGTCTGTAAAGGTCCCGTGCAAGGAGCTCGATATGTATATCTGTGAAGGTTCCATGTAGCTAAGCCTTCTCCCTGATTGCCTACAAAACACATTATTGCGGCCAAACTTATCGGAAGGGTTAAACCAGGGGTTCCCAATTAATTTGTCAGACGGGCCAGAAAAATATATGAAATTAAGTTGTGGGCCACTGAGTATCACCCATAGCATGTGATGTCACTGGATGTTGTATTTCTTGAACACAGGGATGATTACAGTACTTCACAAATTAAACACTCTGGAAGCTTTGTGGATGGACATTCATAGAAAGTCAAAGTCCAAGCGGCATTAAATTTAGTTTTCATAGTCAACTTTTTTCTTATTATTTGGCAGCATGTTGAAGCTGCATGTGCCTGATCAAAATGCGATGATGAGAAACCGGCAAATGTTCAGAAGCGTAGCAATGAAAACGAAATTAATTCAATCTAACTTGAGAAAATGTCAAAAATCTGCAAATTGACGTTTTGACAATTTTTTCACAAATCTAAAATGTTAACGTTTTGCTTCATCTCGTCAATTTTCAGATTTTTGTCATTTTTCCGAGTTGTTACATCATGTTCAAAACGTACATTTTCAGATTCTTAACATTTTTCCGAGTTGTTGCATCTCGTCAAAACATCAATTTTCAGATTTTTTACATTTAGTCGAGTTATATTTAATAGCTACTTTCATTTTCATTGCAATGTCCCTTCTACGCTTCCGTACAAATGACTTGATGTTTTGCATGCAATCACTGGGACCAATGGTCTTTCAATTTTGTACACATGGTTTTATCAGGACAGACAATACAATTCATCTCTACTGTTGCTACTCAGAGCAACGCACTGACTGCAAACTGCTCGAACAAATCGCTGTGAAACTTCAAATAAGCCGCATTGGTCACACGTGCTGATAGACAGCTCAAAATAACACTTGTAAAACTACTAAAGATGCCGCCTTTGACTGGAACCATACTCTGATAAGAGGTGGCGACATTGATGGTGTTAGTAGAGTGATAAATATCAATGTTTTTCGCGATGAACTTGACGCCTGTTTATCCTCATTTTATTGGCGAACCTTTTAAAAAAATTTTAATGGATATTTTTGGGTGGGCCAGATTGGATCGTCTGACTAATTGTACATTTAGATCTAGGTTATAAAGTATTAGCAGGAGAATTTTGCTTATTTTGTCTTTTGATTATTAATATTAATTTATTATTTGAATTCTTGAATAATTCCAAATGTTATATTAATCAGCATGATTTTAATTCTTGCTTGCAGCTGAGGAATTCCAAGCTTGGATGTGGAGAGGGCTCACCTTTCTTTTACCATTTCTCTTCTTTGGATATGTAAGTGATGTCAATGCTTGTGTTTTTTGTCTTAATCTAGGGCTTTAAGTAACAAGCAAAGATTTCATTATTTACCATTTCTCTTTTTTGGATATGTAAGTGTTGTCAATGCTCGTGTTTTTTGTCTTAATCTAGGGTTTTAAGTAACAAGCATGGATTTCATAATTTACCATTCCTCTTTTTTGGATATGTAAGTGTTGTCAATGCTTGTGGTTTCTGTCTTAATCTAGGGTTTTAAGTAACAAGCATGGATTTCATAATTTACCATTCCTCTTCTTTGGATATGTAAGTGTTGTCAATGCTTGTGGTTTCTGTCTTAATCTAGGGTTTTAAGAAACAAGCATGGATTCAAAATTTACCATTTCTCTTTCTTTGATATGTGTAAGTGTTGTCAATGCTTGTGGTTTTTGTCTTAATCTAGGGTTTTAAGAAACAAGCATGGGTTTCATAATTATTTCCTGAATTCCAGTAGTGCAGGGCAGAAAACCAGAAAGAGCCACAAACTTCTGTGGACTTCTTTGGAATTATTGCATAACATGAACAATTATTTGCTCTTATGAAATACAACATTTACTTGTAAATCACATGATTCACTGTGATTTAGACATTTGGATTACCCCCCCCCAAAAAAAATGTATATGTTGAGTGGGATGGCTAAACACATATATAATAGATCAATGTCATACTTGACATATAGATCATAGATGTCCCATTGTATGTAGATGTGCTCTGTTGAATACTATTTTACAGAGTGTGTGGGTTAATGTAAAATTTCTGAAACATGTCTCAGCCATTTGTATATCTTCATGAATGGAATGTTTAATTCTAGCAGAATGTGAGTAGGTATCGATTTTCTTTACAGCTATTTCAGCTCTACAATGCCATAACTCTGTATAAGATAGCTACACACCCAGACTGTCATGAGTGGATGGTGAGTTTATCTTATTTAACTTTTAAATAATAAAAGAATATATCAGATTAGAGAAGTTTTTAAACTAATAAAGGATGCATGCTATTTCCGGCAGACCGTCGACCAAGCTTTGCACCCTCGAAACTGCCTGGTACAGTTACTGCCTGGTACAGTTACTGCCTGGTACAGTAACTGCCTGGTACAGTGACTGCCTGATACAGTAACTGCCTGGTACAGTAACTGCCGGTACAGTTACTGCCTGGTACAGTAACTGCCTGGTACAGTATCCGCCTGGTACAGTAACTGCTGGTACAGTGACTGCCTGGTACAGTGACTGCCTGTTACAATGACTGCCTGGTACAGTGACTTCCTAGTACAGTTACTGCCTGATACAGTAACTGCCTGGTATAGTGACTGCCTGGTACAGTTACTGGACTTACTGCCTTGTACAGTTACAGCCTGTTACAATGACTGCCTGGTACAGTGACTTCCTAGTACAGTTACTGCCTGATACAGTGACCGCCTGGTACAGTGACCGCCTGGTATAGTGACTGCCTGGTACAGTTACTGGACTTACTGCCTTGTACAGTTACAGCCTGGTACAGTTACTGCCTTGTACAGTTACTGCCAGTACAAGTGTTGTTCTGTAGAAATTTGCAAAGTTCAGTGTATGAGAGTATTGGTTAAAGTACTGTATCAACTGTTTCAGTCGATGGAGGAGTGTAGAAGATACGTCCATGTGCCCTTGAAATCACAAGTAGCTACCTGAAAACTCCGGCATACTTTCATTGAATGCCATCATGTGGTCAACAGCCAGATTTCCTGTCGACCAGCAATCCAGGTTTGCACCCTCGAAACTGCAAGCCTGGTACAGTATTAGGGTTACGCACAAATATTTAACAGAAATTATGTGATTTGAAGCTGCAGCATTCATGTGTATAGTCAGTGAAATCATAAACTTTTTATAAAGATGTAATAATCATGAATTTGAAAGAATGTGAGAATTTTATTCCATCTAGATTTGTCTGGTAATTTTAGAGCAGATTATTAATATGATATTGCTCCATTTCAGGTTTCCAGTTCAGGTGCTATATTTTTCCTCCTATTCTTGGGAAATACGTCAACTTTATCTAAGGTGGTCATCGACAAGTTCCAGTCAAGAGGAAAGAAGAGTAAGACTTTGTAATATCCGGTGAAGTTGAAGACTTTGCGGCAATTACAGCGACAGATTGTCATCTTTTTTTCCTGGTTATACATGGTAGATGTTTTGCATTCGGCTGTGGATGTTTTCAAAAGTGCTTTAACCTAAATGTCTTGCTTTCAGCAGTTCTGCTGATGCTTGACAAATCTAGTCAACATGGCGATCTATCTTACTTGACAATCTATATTGGTCTGGGGCATAAGTGTGTTGGGGGGGGGAGGGGGGGGTATTGCCTCTGGTGAAGTTGAAGAATCTTGGAGGCTATTGTCAACTAGTGTAAGAACCTGTTCATAAATTATTTCCATCCACCCAGATTTGAAGATTTATGTATTCTGAGTCACGGTTGAATTAGTGCAAAAAAAAAAAAAAAATAAAAATCTACAATTCCAATTGGTACTAGATTCTAGAATATTTCATTATCGATATCAATCATAACATTTTACCACTGGAAAATTACTTTAGATTAGTGGTATTATAACATATAGAAAGGATATATATATATTATTTGTATATTTTTGCAAGTTTGATTATAAAATCAGGTAATTGCAAATTATTATAATAGTAATTACAATTGTTTTTTTTTCCATTTATATTTTCAATTAATATATACAACACTATTTATCTAGGTAATGCCCTTTATAAGCCACTGTATACATTACATATGAAATATTACTGTTGTATAATAACTCACTACAGACAGCCCTTGTACATTTATAAAAAAAACAATAGATCTAGATTGGGAAACATTTAAAAACAAGATGCATGGTGTGTATTTCTGCTAGAGGTGGGTCATGAAGATAAACACCATATTCTTTAAAATCATGGGTATTATCAGAAAAAAATAATTTTTCCCATTTCTTGGACATACTGTAGTCATGTGACATGTATGTCATTTTGCACGAAAATAGTTGTCTCATACCTCATACGGTGGTTCAGAATGGACATGTGAGATGTCAAATTGTCATGTTATATATTATAATTGACAACACCACAAAAATACATCTTTTTGTTGAACTTTATCTTGACAAAAATATGTCAAAATCCAGATTGTTTACACTAAATAGCGGTTGGAAAAACTGTGTTGTCGTCGTGATACACCGCTATTGAAACAATGGCAAAATAATTTCACTTGACAAGTCAACAAAGGAGCATTTTTGTTGTTGTCAAGTTATGATGACTCCCATGTCCCTTCAAAACCACCATACATACCTTTCTATTCATACCTTCCTTCATCTAGTTCAGTGGCTCCAATATTTTAGTCGATTCCTGTATACCCTATGGTAAGCCATTTTAACATTTACTGTGCCTCCCTCCCACTTTTATTTCAGTTAACTTAAGTGAAAATACAATTTTCTTTAATAATAAAATATTTTTCTTACAGTATGTAGAATTGCAATTTTACTGCAGTAAAATGTATTAAAATCTGAAAATTACCGTTTTGCACACTTATTACAAAACTTCGGTAAAAATGATAATCTTGTGCATGGAGTATACGCACTTCAATCCCATGAAGGGCTATTTTGATCCTTTGTTTCTCGTAAAAATGGTAATTTTCATATTCTTACCATTTTGACAAGTGTGCAATTTTCTGATTTTTACCATGTTGGTAAATCAACCATTTTCAGATCGATACCATTTTACTATGTAGCTAAGTCATCAATGCTTCTGTATTAATGACTAGGCAAAGCTGATGTAATTTTTTAAAATGTCAATGCTTGTATTAGAAGATGGTAAGGTAATGTACATGCTCATCTAATCAACAACATATAATTAATATTCATGAGGGGGTGGGGCTTACTACTTTATCACTTAATATAGATTGTTATCATAACAATTCAAGAACAAGATGTTAGATAGTTAACATATATATATATATATATTGACCATGGTGTATAGACAGCTGCCTTTGTTTATGCTAAGCATCTCATGAATATTAATGAGTGGGTGGGGCTGTTGCACTTACATGCTTCTAAACCAAACCAATTTCGAGCTGTTTGGTTTGCAGGCGGCTGTGATGAATATTGGACATTATTTTATGGATTTCAATCCTATATCTTAATACATGTAGGTAGCCCTGTTTAACCTCAAATGCAAAATAAAATATCAATAACTCTGCTATTGACTATTATTGAGTTATGTTCATCAGTACAAATTTCAGTATCAGAACTACTGAAAGTTTTTTATCCTTTCAATCTGTTACTTTAAGAAGAGGCCAGAATCATTATAAGTCTATCTGAGTCCATGCTCAAAGGTTTGCTTAAATATCAACTTACACACAATATGTTGGAAATGGATTGTAATTTCTCTTTCAAGTTGACAGATGTCATATTTTTTCCCTTCGTTGGTTTCTATAATTGACTACAACAACATCACAGATTCACAATTTAACATTTAATTAAATTCTGTCTGAGAAGTGACAAGTGTGGTACTGAATAGGTACATGTACATTACAGTACAGTATGTCAACAATGCAAAGTAAATGAGAAGCATTTTTAATTTGTTATGATTTTATGATAGGCCTAATGTACAGTAGATATTGTATTTGTTAACTGCATTTTGTGAAAAGTAATATTACTCAAGTTAGGTTGGTGTGGTGTACGTACAGTATGTGGTTTGCTCACTAAAGAGTTACTCTTGAAATATCTTTTCTGACTATATTTGTATTTGATTTTTGTGTGACACCTACATGTACCTTGTAAACATGATATCTCAACAAGTAACTTAGGTGGGATATGGCTACAGTACTTTATGGTCTTACTTGGTGTTCTAGTTGATTGCCATTAATTTTAGGTCCCTATTGTTTTTGGTTTCTCCTACATATTCATGAGTGGGCAGTTCTAAATATAAAATGTCAATAATTGTGTATGCCCTTCATACTGGGTATGGTGATGTTTGTTCATGTTAGATGTACGCTCATGTTTCATTAATATGCATGAGTATCTAGGGCAAACATGTTTTACAATATCTCAATACTGGATTGATGGATGAACATCATATTTGACATGTAGATGGCCCATGATAGGTACAGTAAATGATTCCTATTGTTTTTTAAAAATAAATGATGAATATTAATGAGTAAGCTGAGATTAATATAAATTTCTTAAAAACTTCACCACCATAATGCTCAGATTTCTTTATTCT
>JAODAF010650757.1:0-12815 GCA_027574765.1 Molpadia intermedia
ATGGGGGGATATTGTCTCTTCTTTTTCTCCCGCGCTCCCCCCCCCTTCCACTTTTTTTTTTTGGGGGGTGGGGGGGGGGGGGGGGGGGGGGGGTCCGCCACATATTTAGGATCGGAACAAACAGTACATCGAACAAAGCAAAAAAATGTTATCAAGCGAAAAGCTTAAGGATTTAATGGCACAGTAATAACACGAGCAACCTGAGCAAATGAGTCTAGACTCTGGGGTAGGTCTATCACCATCGACAGATTTCGGGTAGTATTCAATACTCACAAAAGATGATGTACGGTAAGACAGGGCGTCGTGTGGGGCGAGGGGCGGAGGCATGATAACCCTGGTTCCATCATACACTAAAAACCAAGGTTCTTGCAAAAAAATGCTAAAATATATATTTAAACTTTCCAGTGATCCGGGACTGCACTAGCCTACTCCAAACATAGGCATACGAGCAACATTTTCAAGAGCCCGATTGGAGCTGTGAAATATCTGCCGAAATGAAAAGGTGGGTAGTTTCCTGGTATGTACTCATTTGCATAGTATACAATTATCAATATATTTTGTACACAAGCAGGTTGTGGTCTATTGCTCCATGATATCCGTTACTCAAAATGTTTGACTAATTGATTAAAACTTGTTTCTAACAAGTCGCCCAAGTATATGGAATGAAATAATGGCATATATTTAAACCAGGAATATAAATATGCATATTTTCTAATGTAAGGCATGGCAGAGAAGCCTATCATAGACTGTTATTTCAAGACGCATGTTTTAAATTAATTATTCTAACCTTCAAGAGTCATGTGAATACACCAATTTTAACCATGTACGCATGAACATGGACATCCATCATCGTCCTCATCCACTCTACCAGTACACCACACCCAATGTGGTGTTATCACGGTAGTTCGTTGAATGTGCTTTGACTGTAAGATTATAAACGCTTTTGAAAATTTAGTATGATAACTTTTCCTACGTTTCCCTCTTCTAGTATTATATCCGTCAAAAGGCCACTTTCCAGTGTCTCTATGATTCACCTTGAAACACACACGCCTATATACCAGGAATTTCCTGCCATGCATTCGAGCAGGACAAACCAAGGTTCTTTATTTTCTTTCTAAGAGGATCTTATTCCAAGGGCGCCAGGGTGGTAATTTAAAGGGCGTCAGTACTGGTAAACTGCTCGACAACATTATTGGCATATACTCAACATTATGTACTCTGCCATATCGGGTATGCTTGTGGCTGGTATTTAAAATACTCGTATTCGAATCGAGTATTTCTCTTCATTTCCATTTATGTAGCTATCAAAAGGTTTTGACTTTCGGTAAATTTCCCGATGAGTATAGGTTGAGACTTGAAGTATTACCCAAATTGTTGCGTTGTGGTAATGCAGAATTTGCATATAATTACTGCAGAAATTGATCAAGTGTTTGAAGCCCATGCAAATCATGAAGAATTCTGCATAATCTTCAGAAAATAAGGCTACAAAAGTATGTTTTCTATCGCAAGATTTACATATTTTGTAATATCCCACTTCAATCACGTGTAGCTATTCTTGCGATGCATGGACCTCCGTTATGGAGAGAACAGAGATTGAATTCTTCTCTCGAGACGTCTATACTCTAAGTTTACTTACCAACTTCGCATGTTGGGCCGGCCCATCCTGTAGCGCAAGAGCAGCCATAAGGATCCGGTAAACAAAACTGCATAGCTATACATCCATCCGCCTTACAAGATAACTGACATTCAGTTCCATAAGAGTTTTCACCACAAGCTGTAGAAAATAAGTTTTAGTTTATTAATTAATAGCTTAAATCCTCACAAGAATTATGGTATTTTACATATGGGAGCTTTCTGATCAATCCAACAGTTAGGTGACTACGATTCGATGACTACGGTATTGTCCATCAGGCATCAGAAATATGATACTCTCTAATCGCTAACTTTTTAGAGTAATTTGTGTAAACTGGTGACTTCTTACTTTACATGATTGACTGTGACTTTATTTTTTCTTGAGAGTGCTACATAAAGATATACAAGAATTATCTTTTTAACTTTCTTTCATCTTTCTAACATGTCATAGGAATGTGCGATGTGGTGACATTTCCTTGTTTATGGAGAACATGAAATCGATGTTTATTTTGGCAATGCCAGGAATAAATGTTATACAATAGTCATAAATATAGAGATATCGCCTCAACCTGGATGAATCATGAACCATGAGTAGACAATTAGAAAAGGAAACTTTCTTTTACCTGTTTCGCAAAACTCTCCCATGAACCCTGGTGGACAAATACATCTTCCAGAAACAGCATCACAAACACCTCCGTGGTCACATTCAGGACACAGTCTGCCACATGATGGGTAATTCCATGTTCCTTTTGGACATTCTGATGATAAAAAGATCATAACAGATTCACCGCCAAATTATGTTACTTTTCATAATTAAATGTACAATGGTAGGCAGACTAATATAAACAGAAAATATGGAAAGATGAAAATGATACCATCAATTGACTATTAAGACTTACAATGAAAAGCAATTTAACGATTGCATTATATTATGTGATTATGCGAGATTCAGATAACAGTGCAGAACCATTACCGATGGACGCTCTATACTATAGCATTTCCATTGTAGGATTGTATTCTATACTTTGAGACTGAAGTTGATGAAAATGGTCTGAGTAAATACAATTGGCAAGAGCGAATCGATTAAGTAGCAACGAATACATGGACTGGAAGGTACCTGCATATTGTAAACTGCATAGATCAATATACCGATGTTAATTGCCTATGCATACTTTATACAGGAGGATGAACAAAAACAAGTAATGAAGCTTGAGCAAATGTGATCATTCTCATCAAAGGCAATAAATTTATCATCGCCATGCTTCGCAATAGTAAGCCTATACACGGGAACCCATGACTCGATGGAAGGGGGTCAACCATCCTTAACATAGAAGTGATTTCCATAGATTATCGAGGAACACTTCCCATAGTTCAGTATGGGGTTCGAGCGTTGCCTCTTCTCATTCTGCATTTAATCAATTTGGAAATTAGTTAAATGGTGATTTTGGAATAGGCTCTAGCTATTATTAATGATTATGGAAAAGTGACGCGAAGAGAAGTCAAGAACAAAGAGATTTCGACCATAATGGAGATCGCCGGTTACATTATGTCCAGGCGCGCAATGTCAAAGAATGGCAATCTGTAACAATCGCGATTATTTTTCTTCATCATTGTAGTTAAAAAAAATAAGGAAATAAGTGTACTACATCAGTTTTAATTCCAACATATTCTAGGAGGGAGCTAACATCATTTATAACGCAATAGGAAACATGTTTGATAATATTTTGGGTTGTTCTCAGGGAAGCTGGGGAAACCACGAATTTGTGGAAGACGACGTGGTTCATGTTTATTGAATTGGTATTTCGCTTACAATTCCTCCCATTTGTATGAATGCTGCTTCATCACGTGCCGTTATCTTAGATTATATTACTGGTCAGCTTTCCTCGGCATACATGACCGCAGATTCGTTAGATTGTTTCATTCTAATATTTTTAATTGTCATCGATGCGATTGCCGCGTGGCGAGTCGGTAGAATCCGACTTCAATTTAACTCCAGCATTATTTTCGGTTCATATTCCTTTAACTTAGCTTCAACCAAACAGGTCTTGGGTTTCCTTGATGACGAGCACGATTTGCCGCTCATCAACAAAGTGCTTGAAAGCTTTTCCTGTTATGATTCTAAACAGGAGTATATCCTGATCAAGGGGAAGCCATCAGAGAGATTGATTTGAACAGAGAACACAGGTCATCTCGCCATATCTGGTGTACAAAACTATTGTCAACATTATTGTTACGATACGTGATTTACACCTTGTCTTGTTAATCCAATTAAAACCATTGTAGTGATCAGACAGATGGATATAAGGTCAAAATAGTTCACCGAGTCACATAATGGTGAACGTAATATGTTATAGGAAAGAACATACGCTGTCGGTCCCACATGAATTAATATCTGTTGTATATCTACTTGCCTCGAACTATTAGTCGTGTGAACCCTCCTGAATATGGAGAATTCTTAAAGTGAGCATAATACACCGCTGCGTCATCCAGCGACGCTGAAGGTATTACGTAAGTTTTGGCTCTGATGATGGTAGAGGTTGCGTTTTCTGAGAGGACCGAACCATCTCTCTTCCATACCGCGTCACCAATGTTCCTGGTGTACGTCATCTCAATCTCCACGGCATCTCCAACACTTACCGTCACCGTGTACTTAGATGGGTTAAGGTTTGCTGTAAGAAATAAAAATATATTTTTTACCGGCCATAAAATATACACTATTTATTGTTGTTTATTTTGGTTTTGGTTTGGCAACAAACAGTAAAAGAAATCGCGAAGCGGATCTCGGACTGGTTTATCAGTTTATCGTAACTCTCAGCCAGTGATTGGGCATGTAACCGATCTCTGAATCTAGTGTATGGTAATCATATCGCGCGAGTTCCGAGCACCCTATAATTCACACTGCTCTTTTACAACGATACATTTATTAAGTTGTATGAGACATGGTACTTTGAAACTCAGCGATACAACATTTTGGGGGCAGGGAGAAAATAGCCCCTTCGAAAAAGTTGGGACTATGCCACATCCTGAAATTCAGTTCATTTTAGTTCACTTGTGACACTCCTCCCACAAAAATGTTTCTGGTCGAGGAATGAGCATATTCTCTTTAATGTCTGGTCGAAATCCAGACTAGTAACAAGTGTCTATATCAGGTTGATTTCCTCTACACGTTTCCTACCAGTATCCGATGCCATCCAGTCTAGTAGTAACTCAATACAGGCCTAGTATAACTAATAACTTTTCTTGGTAATCATTGTGGTGGTATGGACAGCGCTTTCTATGAATATTATACCTGATATTTTTCAGTCAGGGAGCATAATGCTCTGAGAAATAAAACGTTTTCAGTTTATTATTTTTCGTGGTCTTTCCTTTGTTTCGGGAAACACCGTGGTAAACAATTTCTTTACCACTTCATTTTCTACGGGGATCGATGATGTGCGTGTGTGTGTTTGTGGGACAGGCGGAGTGAAGACTGGGTCGTATGTCAATAAGGTCATATATACTTTAACAATTCGCATTTCATTCACGTATCACATAGTTGGGTGATTAATTTCTTTTAAAATATCCGATCCAATCGGCCTTCAAATAAATCACATTGATGCACTATTTTAACTCACTACACCGAAAATTTACAAAAACATTATTCTAGATGTCAATTTCTCATCAAGATGTGTGAAGAGACAAGGGGAGTTTCGTGCATAGGTTCCTATACCAGAGCACAAACAAATAATTACCAAAAACTAATAGTGTCTAAATGACTTAACGATACGTGGAATTTAACAAATGGAGAAATAGTTCAAATAGTACATTAGCCAGGACTTTTCTGTGCTGTGATCAACGTGACGGACGGCAGTGGAGGTATAATGTAATTCCCCTTCATCTTAGTTCTGAACAATTCTTCTTAGTCGGGTACAGTAACGTTATGAAAACTTCCCATTGAATGAAATATATGAGAGTAGGAGAAACTTCCCTCACCGTGACTACGCAGCTGAGGATCGTAAAATAAATGTTCTCTGAAAATTTGGTCGGTTCTGATTAGAAGCACGTGATTTTTCGATTACGTTAGTACATTCTTCATGACTAATGCACCTCTATATGAATTATATATCATTACTCATTTTAAGTTATTACAATTAGGCCAATTTTTAACAATGTTCCTCATGTCTAATACACTCTCACGTGAGACTTATTACTTCCGATGTTTGTCATTATTATTCAAGAGATGAATGAAGTTCACGTAATGCTGGTTGGCAGGCTAAGGTGTCCAGTAGTTCATCACTCTAATATATACGGTTAAGCACGTATGACAACATACTCCATTTTATAACAACTTCATAGCAAATTGGGATACATATCATATACAACCTAGTGTCGTAGATCGGATATGTCATGGAGCGTGCGTTTATTGCGCGGGTTTTAATTGAAAATTCCCGACCTCTTCTCGACATACAGACATCAGATGGCCAGAACCGCCATGATGTGTTCTTTGCACTTTCCCCACTTACACACACATTTCGGTCGGAATGATTTTGTCACACATGCAGTGTACTTTCCACAGTTACCACCTCCCCCCCCCCCCTCGACACACAGATATAAGCCGGCCAGGAAACGCCATGATGTGTTGCACTCTCCACAGACCCCTCTTCCAGCCCCACTTACACAAAAACATCGGTGTACATGAAGTTGCCACACCTTACATTTGCCATGTACCGTCCATGGTCACACCCCGCACTTCGTCGCAAACGGAATATTGTTAAATCACTTTCAAAACGAATTTCAATCCAGCACTGTTATAGCCGGAAAGTAGCCCCCATCCCCCGCCTTTCCTCCATTGAGAAGATATTCAAGGTCGTCGTTCCTGTCGTGCACTCAAAACGTGAGGGGGACAGTCCCCCACCCAATAACAACAACAGCGGCCCAGACAGCATTTTGTCGGTAGTTCGTCATACTATCCATATTATACCATTAACCAGTGTTTAGCCGTGGAATGGCAAATCTATTTATTGTCAAAGCTCCTAGCTGGAGTCATATAGGATATGTTTAACATTAAATCCCAGACTTTCCTTAACGATTAACTTATCAAACAGTCACGATATCACCGTGAGAACTATTCTTTTAAGTGTATTTATATGTTTTTACTGTCACTTATTTGTGCAAAATATATAAACACATTCAGATATGGACGGATATTTCAAATGTTACGCAAATTGTATATGCGTACCCGGGAGAGTATTCCCGAAGTGACGGGAGGAGGGGTGGCGGTTGGGGTTAACCATACTTGTCACCGAAGTAGGAAAATACAGACATCGTGAAGACTGGCATCATGTTCTATACTTTCGGAGACGGTCGAACGGGAGCACAGGCTCGCTTATACTAGCTGAAGAATGAGTAATGCTGAGACCAATAATATTTTCTATCAGATCTAAAGACAATAAACATTACGCCAGAGATACATTTTAAAATAGGTTTAAGGCATCAACGTTATTGTTATATGCACCGTATGAACTTTGTCCATGTATTGTTTTAGATTTATCTATAAGAGACGCTGTTAATTATTAATGGAGATAGTATTACAATTAACAAACAATTTAACAATTTGTTATATTCTGGAAGATGGGAAAACGTATACTACACCCTCTAGTACTACGGCCAAAGCGTACACCACCATGAGTACCACTGCGAAAGATTCACATAAACGTGCTCTACCCTCTAGTACCCTAATATACAGTGGTATATTGAGATAAGAATAAAGAAGAGCGCTATCCCGCTAAATTTCTGTTCGTGTCTATTTATTTCCGTGGCTGGAATCCATCGCAGAAAGACACGACAGATGGCGACGAGGATAGCCAAGATGCAAGTCGTCTTGTAAAGAAAGAAGTAAGGATGACAGAGAATCCACCCGAAATACTATATGAGGCCTGTGAACGAGAAATTTTACGTATTGAAGAGCCTAGTTTGTGTCTCGTGATAACGTGTACCAGTGTACCTAACGTGAAGAAGTATAGGGTAAAGCTAATGTTATTCTGTGAAGTGACTGATTAGGATAGCAGAGGCTGTGTGTCGCATAACCTATAGACCTAGCCGTCCTATGTGTGACTGTGACGATCATACTGATGCTAAATATATATTTTTAGTGTCGGGGAGACAGCGTGTTGTTACTAAGAATAATAAGAGAAATTGTTAAAAAGTGAAAGGAGACAAAATGGTTTCACTTAAACTTAAACCGTATATGTCGCGTGAGGAACAATATGATTCCTATCAAGAACGAATAGGGCAATATTTTATAGTCCAAGATGTTACGGATGATAAAAAGAAAGCAGCCACGCTCTTATCAGCCATTGGTGCACAAACATATGCCCTTCTAAAAGATCTGGTAGCTCCAAAGAAACCTGCCGAGTTGAAATATGAAAAAATAACAAAAAAATTCAAGGAACAATTCAACCCAGCTCCACCTGTTTTAGCTGAGAGATTCAAGTTTTATAGAAGGAAACAGAAAAGTGATGAATCTGTGACCATATATCTTGCTGAACTAAAACGCTTGGCGAAGTTTGAATCATTTCTCGATGAGGCTTTAAGAGATGCCTTTGTGTTTGGTTTAAAGGACGAAGCGACAATGAGAAAATTGTTTGCAGAAGATGATAAACTAAAGCTAAGAAAGGCTTTAAAGATTGCTATCAGCATGGAGTCTGCATGTAGCAATACTAACCTGGTTTGAAGGTGCAACGTACAACGTGCAGCTGTACATCGTGTATCTATGACAACAAACGTGAAGTGCTACAGCTGTGGAAAGTCTGGTCATTACAAGAGTGAGTGCAGGTATAAAGATTGTGACTGCAATACCTGTGGGAAGAGAGGTCATCTAGCGAGTCAGTGTAGACTGAAGAGGACCACTGATAGGGGAGAAAAAAAGAAGCGGGGACATAGACCGAAACAGAAGTTGGACTCTCATGTCAAGTATGTGCCTGTGGGATCAACAAATGAAGGTTCTGTCACCCAGAGTGAGAGTAGTGACGATGAAAAGATCTGGGATGTGTATTATGTAAATGTGGTAAATACTACAAATCCTTACAAAGTAAATGTAAAGGCTAACAAAAAGTCACTAAATATGGAAGTAGATACAGGTTGTGGGAAATCACTCATTACATATGAAGAGTATTGTAAGAAGTTTTCACACCCACCATTAACATTCACAGGAAAAAATTTGAAATTATATGGCCGTATTATGGTTGAAGTAGAGTATTATGGCCAAGTCTATGAGTAGAGATTGGCTTTCACGAATCAAGCTTAGGTGGAGATAATTCCCATAAATCTGGTTCAAGATAAGGTCAGTTTAAAAAAAATCTGATGTGTTCAGGAATGAAATTGGGTGTGTAAAACATGTTGAGGCAAAGCTAGAACTGAATGAAGGTGCCAAAGCTATTTTTAAGCTCCGATATATTCCTTTTGCCCTTAAAGATCAGGTTGGGAATTAAATTAATAGAATGGTCAAACTAGGAATACTTGAGAAAATTGATAATTTAGAGTGGGCCGCACCTATTGTGCCTGTCCGCAAACCAGATGGGTCTGTGAGAATTTGTGGAGACTATAAAGTCACGGTAAATCCTGAGTTAAACGGCAAGGAACAACCCATTCCAAAGCCAGAGGAGTTATTCAACAAATTAAATGGAGGGACTAAGTTTTCAAAATTGGATCTCACGAATGCATACCAACAAGTAAGATTGGATGAGGGGTCCAGAAATTATGTGTGCATGAACATTCATCTTGGTTTGTATCGATAAACCAGATTACCTTTTGGCATAATTCTGCCACTGCTATATTTCAGGACATAATGGAAAAGGTGTTGGCTGGCTTAGATGGTGTAGTGTGCTATGTTGATGACATTATAGTTACAGTGAAAGGTTACAAAACACATGATGCAAATCCCTAAAAGGTGCTTGAGAGGTTGAGTGAGTGGGAAATTAGGCTAAGACAAAGTTTAGTATTTGGGTTTCATGGTAGATTCAGAGGGAATCCATCCCACTAAGGATAAGGTAGATGCAATATTAAATGCTTCATTCTTTGTTTTGAGTAATAAGCTATTATAGAAGGTTTATACCAAATCTTGCTACAGTCATGTCACATTTGAATGAGTTGAAAGGTAACAAAAAGTTTGAGTGGAATAAAGAGTGTAAAAATGCATTCAATGCAGTAAAGTCCAATCTTAGTTCTGCTGAAGTGCTAGTGCACTTTTATCATAGCAAGAAAGTCTCTCTTGCTGTTGATGCGTTACCTTATGGAATTGGGGCCGTGATCTCACATTGCTCTTGGGACCAACACGTGGAATTCCAGTCCTGGCAGCATCACGCTTACAGAGATGGGCAATCATACTCAGTGCATTTTCATATGACATACAGAAGCACAATATGCAATGCAAATGCTGATTTCTTTTCATGTTTGCCTTTGTCTACGAATGATGCTGAAAAAGAAAAATCTTTCATTGTTATTTAGATTAATGAAGGCACAAGGTCAAACCAATCTCAAATTGAAAAGCTTCCAATCAGGGCTGAAGCATTGAGAAGAGAAACTAAAGTTGATCCAGTGCTATCCAAAGTATTGCAGTACACATTGTATGGTTGTCCTGAAAATGTTACTGAACTCAAAGAATGGTTCCGAAAGAAAAATGACGTGAGTGTTGAGGAAGGAATTTTAATGTGGGGTCTTAGAGTTGTTATTTCAAAGACATTTCAGGATCAAGTACTCACATATCTGCATGATCAACATCCTGGTATAGATGAAGAGTTTGGCTCATATCCATGTGTTTTGGCCACATATTGATATTAAAAGTATAGAACTGCAATGCTTGTAGTCAAATATCTATGCCAAATACAAGAACAGGTGCACGCATACATGTTGATTACGCCGGTTCGTTTCAAGGTTGCATGTTTCTTCTAGTACTTGATGCTTACTCAAAATTGGCTGAGGTCATAAGAATGAAAAGTACCACCTCAGAATGTACTATCCAAGCTTTAAGGTCCATATTTTCTGCATGGGGATTGCCTAAACAGTTGGTTTCGGATAATTGGCCACAGTTTGTGTCCGAAGAATTTGAACATTTTTTAAAGATGAATTGTGTGAAACATATTCGTTCTTTCTCTCGACATCCGTCATCAAACGAAGAGGCAGAGAGATTTGTGCAAACGTTCAAAAAGGTAATGAAGACTACAAAGTCTGAGCCTGGCAATGTTCGAAAAAATTGCACAATTTCTACTTTTATATCGTACTACACCTCATTGCACAACTAAGAAAACACCTGCCAAGCTGTTTCTAAATCGTGAACACGAATTAGTGCGATTACACCAAATACTCGTGATTCAGTAGCTAATCGTCAACAACCCCTAAGAAATTATAACAGATCTTTAGAAGTAGGAAGTGCAGTTCTGGTCAGGGATTACCGTCAGACAACTGAAAATTGAAATCTCAGTCCATTGACTTATGAAGTAATATGGTTGAGAATAAGTTTGGAAAAGACATGTTGATCAATTAAAAGATATGTATGATACCAAATTAGCTGAGAAACCAATATTTCAAAGTTTTGATCTTCATAGAAATCGGGATATGGGGAATCCAAAACAAGGTGGTGATGTTACTCCAATCATTGCTGACTCAAGTGAACAGTTTTGAGTTTTGAAAGTAAACAAATTCCCAGTACTGAACCAAATCCTACTAGTGATATTGACTCTGCTGCATGCAAAGAGCCTGAAACAAATTCATCAATCAAACCTGAACTAACCATTGCTCCACCAATATCGCTTAGGAGATCAAAACGTCAAAGAAAACCAAAGAAAATTGTTGACATGTAAATAGTTTTTTTTATTAGTTTTTCTTTAGTGTTTATGAGGAAACTCATAAGGAAAATTAGAAAAAATTAGGATTTTTTTTTAGTTTAAAAGATTTTGCAAGAAAATTGTTCATGTTAACTTAATCACTGAAATAAGTATAATTTTATGTGAGATATCTTAAAATTGTGGGAGGAAAGATTGTGGTATATACTGAGATTAGAATAAAGCAAGAGCGCCATCACGCCGTTAAATTCCTGTTCGTGTTTATCTATTTTCCGCGGCTCGAATTCATAGCTGAAAGACAGGACAGGAATCATTTCATCACAATATATCAGTTAAAGAAAACCTAAAGAGAACTCTTTTCATTATTTGTCTGTTTATTTCTCACCGGATTATTAAGAAGAAAGAAGACAAAATCTAGTTAGTAATCGGAAGGCCTTGCGTATACTAGCCTATACGCGGTAGCGCTAAAAGGGCCATACATAACAATAAAGCAGTTCACAGCTTAAATAAAGCAAGATCCCCCGTACCTAATATCGGACTCCGGAAATCTATAATAATGGAGTCGCATGATTAACCGATTTCATCACACGGTGGATTATCGGTGCTAATAACACTTCATTACAAAAGTGAGACATTATATATAGGTACTGGCATTCTATTGTTGCCGTTTGAGATGAATTCAAATTATCGTTGGATCTGCATTCATTTCGCAAAATTTCTAATTCCTTTTCCTTTTCAAGTCGTTCGTTCTCTTTGTCGAGATGTTCGTTCTCTTTGTCGAGCCTTAGGGCTTCAAATTCTTTTTGTTTGTCAATTTTTGCCAGTTCAAACTCTTTTTTCGTCAGTTCGAACTCTTTTTGTTTATCAATTTTTGCCAGTTCGAATTCTTTTTGTTCTTTAATTTTCGCCAGTTCGAGTTCTTTTTCTTCTTTAACAATTTGTTGTTGCGATTTTACAAAATCCAACAATTTATCACCTGCTAATCCCATATCCGAACCGATTTTCTTTAACTCTTTGACATTCATGTTGCGTTCAAATTATTTGCAACAGACCAGATAATATACTCAATATAACGTAATATGTTACATGCAATCGATCAAATGTGAATAATATATATCGCATATGATAAACTTTCTCGAAGATTCACTAACCAATCTCACGTGTGAATATTCGACCTTCCCGGATCTAGGCCCCCATTTAATTGTCACAACCGTAGACTTAATTTGTGGTCTCCCAAAAGATGTGACCCCGGAATTCTTTCACTAATTTTAAAATGAATTAGAACAACACAGAAGGTCCGAATAAAACGCAAGAGAGATTGGTTTAATTTAACGAAAAAATAATAATATATTAACGATGGTATTG
>JAODAF010650868.1:0-12815 GCA_027574765.1 Molpadia intermedia
CATTAATCCAAGTTGGCATTATTGAGTTAGCCTGATTACAAGCTGCTATCCGCACACACATACACACATACACACACGCACACACACATACATACACACGCCTTTGTGATCGCATAGATTCCTTTTGCCTTTGGCAAGGAATCAAAAAGTGAAAATAAACCAGAAATGAAAAATTAAAATTCCCACCACACAGAGGAACATTTCTTAATATAAATTAATGATTGACAGGTGTTACACCATTGTACTCTTGATGTATATGCAACCTTCAAAATAATTGATATACCAACATGACCCACCCTCCAAGAAATATTACAATTCTCATTAAAAGGTGTTTAGTTCAGATTTGAATTTCTGGCATTAAAAAAAATATGAAAATGAAAGACCTTACCTTGAATGACAACTCTTCAGTGTCTTCTGATTCAAAGTCATAAAGTGCTGTGACCAAATTACCTGAGAATAAAGATGAGTAATTTAAAATCTGATAAAACCTTACAGGTTATCTGGTGACAGAATCATCCTTAAACGGGGGATATTCTATATCTCTCTTGTTTTTGGCCTTTCATTGAGTAATAACAAATTTTATATAGACACCAATCAATATACAGATTAGGAAATGCATTTTAAGCTGACCAACTTATAATATCAAACTATTTATATATATATATATAACATGTACATTAATATTAATATGGAAAATTTTCACAACACAAGTATGTAACTAACATCAACCAACATCAGCTTACCAAGTATAAATATAAATTATATTTATATATATATGTTTTAATATATGTTTTAATAATATTACATTACCCACAAAAAAAATATTTGTACAACAAAAATAACAGAGCACATCTATACATCATGCACCACCTACCTGCCAATATAACAATATTAGGACATTACCAAGGGATTCAGAACTCACCCTAATCTCACCTAGAATCAAATATTCAGAACTCACCCTGATCTAACAATTCTGTCACTACTACGTTGCTTTGTGAATTACCACAGGATCAAGTTAGGAGGTTACAGTGCATACAAAACTCTGCTGCTAGATTAATTACTGGCAAGTCTAAAAGTACTAACATCACCCACATACTTTACGAGCTCCACTGGCATTTAAACAGAGAGTTATTTTTAAGATACTGCTCTTACCACTGGTTCTGCACCTTATATCAAAGAACTTCTGCATTCACTAAACCCATGTAGACATCTTCATAGTTCTGATAAAAATCTTCTTACTGTTTCACCTACTCGACTACGATTCTACATTGATCGCTCGTTTAGCAATTTGGGCCCTGTTCACTGGAATTCCTACTTCCTCTATCCATTAGAAATTTGACTTCTGTCAATAGCTTCAAATCACAGTTTTTTTTAATTTGTAATTTGTAAGTACCTTTTGTTGTGAAGCGCTTTAGATCATTGTTCTTCTGGAGTTGTATTTAGCGCTCTATAAATATTATTATTATTATTACTGGGTTTATTACACCGGCTTACCTGATGACATCAGTGAAAGAGCCGGAGATTGCGATGGACTCTTGACAGGGAGATCCTCTATGATGGTCACATACCCAAGGGGGAAGATTCCACTGTTACCATTGTACTCTCCTTTCAACCATTCGTCATCCACCCATTGAATCAGTTTTATAACAGCGCCCTCAGGAAAGTTCAGGTCGTCCCAATTGTCACTCTGGTACTCATATTTAGCCACGGATCTCGGACCACTGCAAGAAAGGCCATGATTACAAAAACTTTTTTTCAATTTAAAGTCCAATTTGAGATTTATCCACCACAATGCATTATCTGCCAGTACTTTCAAAGCGACGCTTTCTAGTTACTTACCACTTCGGAAACACAGATTGTAATCAAATGTTAGAAAGTACTTGGCTTTTTGGTCAAACATAGTTGAATCATATACTATTAAGCACAAAATAGTTATATGCACATTTCAAAACAAGGACTGAAATAAACTTGCATTTCTTCAATCGAAACATTACCAAAATATTAGAGTCAATAGTCAAGAAAATGTTTAGTTTTTGCGAGAGGAAGTCACAAATCAAATCGAGGTGACGGTAGTTGTTCAGTGCACTTCCAGACAAAATGATTCATTATACACTAGTAGTGGATGATCAGGCTTAATTGGTCAAATTCCTTTGTTACATTTACAGACCATTATCTCCCTATGGTTAATGACTAATTTCAGTAAAGGATAAATTCTTGAGTCAGAAAATTTCACGGAAAAATTTCACACAAAGTTATGGATATTTATATACAACAGCATTTCTTGTATCTATCATGTTTATAATTAAACTGTCTGCAATGAATACCAATTACATCCACAATGCACTGCACTCAGTATAAACAAGTTTTCCACTTACGATATGCTGTCGGAGCCTGCCGATGATACTGATGAAACACTGCCCTGTAACATACAAAACCGACAAATTATCATCAAGTAAACCAACTAGAAACACCAAATCATAACTGAAATTATCAGGACCTTTACGTTGATATATTCCGAAGCTGAATTTCATGCCCTTTCAACAATTTTGAAACCCCTGAGATTAAATAATTCAGACCATCCTAAAGAATATTCATTTGTACTTGCTATTCATGTCATTACATGAGGTCATCATAATTATAAATTGCAAAGTGAATGGTTATCCCAAATGGACATCAATTCAAAGGTAATTTAAAACTGGTCACTCTCCGAGATAATTTTCTTGCACTCACCAATTTAATATACAGCATATGACAATGTCTATAATAAGTAGTGTTCAAACGATTATGCCATATCGGATAATAGCGATTACCGATTATCCAATCCCATAATCGGCGCGATTCCGATTCCGATTATTTTACCGTAATTGAAAAAATGTCAGCAATGCTACTTTACCATACAAAATTATACATATAAAATCCATATTATTTCATATGTCCCTATATTTGAGTGTAAAATTCCCAAGAAATTCCAATAATCGTTTGAACACTAATAACAAGGATCATTTTATACATTTATAATGTAGTCTAGAACCCACAACCCCATTTGTTCCATCCTCCCACAAACTTTGTACTAGCACTGCCACAGTCCATGGTCTGGACTGGGTTTATCAGAATTTGCTTTTGTGGTGAATTCAATATTTAATCAAATGTCAAATTACTTGCTGTATCGCTGACTTTCACACTGACTGCAAAATATATAAAAAGAATAAACCAATTTACCGTTCTCTCTTCAGCTATGTCTCTAACCACTTGTACAAACTGTAGTGGAAACATGCCTTCCTTGTTGCCACAGCAACCTAAGTACCAATCAGCATCAATCTTCTTTTTCAAAATGATCAGATCTTCAGCCTAAAAGAGAAAGAACATATTTTCATGGGTAATAATTAATTCAATAATTAATAAATAATATTCCCCTGAAAGCGAATATGCAGTCAACACAAAAATATTTGATTAGCGACCTACACTCCAGGATAAATACTAATGGAATGGAATTATCTATAGCAAATTTAAATTGTATGTAATTATAACATATCATATAACCAGAAAGCCAAGAAGGCATTTTGATTCCTTGCCACAAGTCAAGATCGAGAAGATCATTTTGTGAAACAGAGCCACATAACATTCTACCGTTAAAATAAACTCACTATACACAATACAACTCTACTGCAACCTCTGGTAGATCATTTGTATTTGGTATGTTTTCAGTACTAGTTAATTTAAGCATTTTACATTTCTATGCATATTTTCTTTGGGTGATGTCTGAATTGGAAAATTGCCTCTCATAGGTTATTTCCTCTGCACTAAGTTATTCCTATCGTTCTTTAATTTAACTATTCAAACAATTTGGTAGAATGTACCTTCAGTAGCCTTAGCATATGCTTCATTTTGTTTGTTGGCCTTTATTGGTTCCCTATATAACGCAGATCAAATCAAACCTTCAATAGTCTTATGTTATGATGGTCCCATAGAGAAGAAAGATAATGATTATCTCAGGCCTACCTACACTGTATTTAGCATCGGAACATTAGCTTACATAGCTGTGGTTCATCTTTAAAGATATGGAACGTTCAGTATGAGCTCTACTTGGTTCCCTATAAACCCAGATTAAATCAAACCTTCAATAGTCTTAAGTTATGATGGTCCCAGGACGAGGAAGGTAATGAATATTTCAGGCCTACCTATTTAGCATCAGAACACTAGCTTACATAGCTGTGGTTCAACTTTAAAGATATGGAATGTTCAGTATGAGCTCTACTTGGTTCCCTAAACCAGATCAAATCAAACCTACAAGGGTTTTAATTATGCATATCCCAGGAGGAAAGTAATGATTATTTCAAGTCGCCTATAGCATTGGAAGATATGGAATGGACTTGAAGGTATGGAATGTTCAAACCAAGCCTTTATTTGTTCCCTAATCCAGATCAAATGAAACCTACTAGTCTTACCTTAAAGGAAAGATCATTTTCGTCTTGAGCATCAAAATCATATTGAGCAATAGCATGAGGTTGAGACACCTGGTAAAATACAATAAATAGGGAGGTCACTAAGTTAAAAAATTCAGGGCTTAAACGATTCTTCAAAATAAGGTCGACAGGAACAAAATTGAGTTGGTCATTATAGGTATAAAATCTGTGAAATGAAAAATCAAAATGTGTATGGCTACTTCAAATATGATGTTATAATTAATTTAACTGTTGGTATAGAATGCTATATGTGGGTTGTCAGAAACAATTATTATTGTTAGATAAGTTTAATTTCCTACAATATTTCTACTTTCCAGAGCATGAACTCATGCAAAGATGCTGTCAGTTTCTTCACAAGTATAATGAAGGCCTAATGTAAGGCACTAGCCAAGCTTTATACTGATACGGTAATTGGTTGTTATGGTGTGTATGGCGATAACAGCATTTCTGTATTGTTGCTATGTCAATATTGCATTTCTAGGTCAGTTGACCTTTTGATCTCTAGCGGAAGTTGTGTTCATGAAATGGCTTATTGAAGATGTCATATCTTCATATTATAGTGAATACACCTGATGAATAACCGTTGCACATTATCATAACCAGAATGGTGTTTGGTGGAGTGATCCCAACAATATTACTGCACACTATAGGCTTGGGCGACTCCACAGATTTTTGGAATTGAGTACTCGCCACCATCGGAACCGTGATTCTGAACGATACTCGATTTCCATTGATGACGCCATAACAATTTTTCAATGAACAAAATAGAGTATGTTTTGAAGCAGTAGCTAGCACAGAATTGTTCCCATTGCCAATCATTTATTTTTATCTTTAATATATTTAATATGCAGCTTAAAATCAAAAGTGTATGGAATCATGATCTACTCTGTGTGGATTCTCAGACCTGTCAAGAATCGCGACTCTGAAGTAGAATCGAGTACTCGCCCAAAATTACATTTTAATATATCGTGTTGTCTTCATTTAGATAAAAATTATTGAATTTTGCTTGAGACACCTTTACATCTTTAATAATATGTTTAATGTAAAAGTTTCATGTCTTGGATTTGTCACATCATTCATACTGTATGTAAAAACTATTGATTGCTTCAGAATAAAAAACTTGTATTACTTGGCCCTGCTGTGGATTGAACATATGACCTCCCATGTTTACAATGCCACTGCATTGTTCCCATGACCATAGCACCATTTATTTCATTTGGGTAAAATTCACATGGCCTCGGATTAAAAAGGATAGTCCCCTAAGAATGGACTAATTAATCAGTGGAACAAGCAAACATGTGTTCTTTGTTATACTTACAATGTGTTTATACAGAGGATGGTTTGGCCCGGGCCTTGGGGGAAGGTTCATGTCTGGATTGGTTGTAGGAGCCATTGGTGTGATCTCAATTGAGGAAAGACCTTGGTTTAAAAAAGAAAACAATTGTTAAACATGTATAACATTATCATAATGGAAGGTATCCAAGTTTGTACTTGAACACAAGTAGTTCATTGTTTGTTTGGTTTTGGTTATCATTTAAAGCAGCATTCAGAGTATGTTGTTCTTGTTTGTGAGGGGAGGCGGGCTGCATGTGATGATGAAATCATGCAAACTTACTACTGATGATGTTAATGCTTATCAGACAACCTACTTGAGTTGAGTTGAAGCAACAGACCTTCAGCTTTATTGTGCAATCTACATGTATTCGAAAAAGGTGCCAAAACATGCTGTGAATTAAACTTAAAAGCCAATTTTTAAAGTGATTTCTCCATAGCTAATGATTTCTCCATAGTTAGTGATTTCTCCATAGTTGGTGATATCTCCATAGTCAGTGATTGCTCCATAGTCAGTGATGTTGCCATAGTCAGTGATTTCTCCAAAGTCAGTGATTTTTCCATAGTTAGTGATTTCTCCATATTTAATTTGCTGGCCAGAATGGTAAACTACAGTACCACTCCACCTTAACCTTAGTATAATGGAATCTAGGTTGCCTGCACCAGACCTTTGATTGTAATCACTTCTTACATGAGTTCACATCTGCATGTAGCTGTGTCTCCAGTAATTGACCTTTAACAAATTGACCTTTAAAAAAGGTACTGTATGCAATTTGATGCCAAATGTAATAAAACCTCACTTTTGTACCCAAACCTTGGAATACTGAAAACTAGGTCATCTGATCCAGACATTTGTATTAAAATAGATTGTGATCACCAGAAAACTAAGCAAATATGTGTTTTGATTTTTCCATAGAAATATATAATTTCCATAATCACACCAATCATGATAATATACATGTATGTCAAGGCAATCACCAGAGGTATATATATATGACCATTCCAGTGGGCAGATTTTTCAGTATCAATGATATTCCAATTTAATTACCTGGTTTGGATATTTACGAGCGCCATCCTTAACGTCTTCACCTTAAGCCTAAACTCATTTGCTAGTACGCAGCTCCGAAAATGCTAGCAAGTAGCAACGTAGAACCTAAAACAATCATTCCTCAAAGTGAAAGGCTGCCCTCACCTCTGAATCCAGCTACTTATAATATCTCCTTCTCAATGCTGCCATAGAGAGCTGATGAGTGCATTCATGGCATTGTTCATTCATCTAGCCTTCCTCCGGTATCAACTGGTTGTGACTGATATCTGAAATTTTACATTACAATTGATTTAATAGCACTACATACCATGCTTCTCCAACAGGGAAGGTTTCTTCGGAGCAGGGCGCTTCTGCTGTTTAGAAGTCACTGACGTCCTCTGCTTAGCTGCTGGGGTTGATAAAGGTCTAGGAGGAGGTCCTCCTTTCTTCCCTGCAGGGGGTCCACCTGAAGGCTAAAAGAGTAAACAATGAAAAGATTAACCATTTAATATTGTTCTAGAATGAAAAGGTGTATGGAGTCTTATAAAGAATTTACATAAAAATGAAACGTACACAAATCATAAATATAGGTTCTGAATTTTGGGTGGCCAAAATATACTTAGTAATTTAGTAGCATATATCACAACCTGTCATCTCATAACTGAAACCGATTGGTTTGCCACCTACACGACCAAATCAACCAAATTTCAAGCTCTGTTAATAGCTACATTTATCACAGTGTAATTATCAAACAGATGGCAAAAATTGTCACAAGATCCTCCTGAAATTTTACTATCATATCTGCCGCTTTCACCAATGCTAAACTTTGTCATTTCCTCTTCAATTTCAGCCATGGGATATTATGTTCACTGATGCATGTCGTGGTTTCATATTATTCCATTCAATATTTTTTTCTGAAAGACTGTGCCATACTGATGTGTTCATAGACTGACATCACTCCAACACCTTTTAAGTGCTCATTATCACATCAAGTAATGCTATAACAACACTTTTCAAAAGAAAGTTCCATTCATAGGTCCTTGTGAGGGTATCTTGTGTCCATGTTGATCAAGTCAGATTTATCCTATTATTTCTACAAAACACCACCATACCACTTTGTTACAAATTTTGAATTTTCAAAGATGAAATATATGCCCTTCTGAAAAAGGTCAGATGATTTCCCAGTCTATGATCCCAGAACTGAATGAAAACATCTTACTCATATGTGGCACATCTATAATATTTAGGGCCAGAAAATGGTCATTGCCACCACCTCAATATCATGGAACCCTACTGTTTACATTTTGCTTGGGTGTGTGAGATATACCTACCAGGTCTGTTGCATGCCTCACTACTGTACTGTACTAATGGCATATGTATTACAATTTAATGCCCTTCTGAAAAAGATCAGATAATTTCCCAGATGACTTATCCCAGAACTGAACATTAATATCGTATGCCGGTGTAAAAAATGTAATCGCTAAATCAACAATCTATAATATCTCAGAACTGAACCAAACAGCATCACTGCCTTCCATTAAGAGAAGGGAAAGTCCACCATCTAGATTTTATTGATCACAATTGACTATGCAGCATAAAAATTTATATACCTGGAACTTCAAAGTCAGCTTTAAATCCTGCTTTAAAGTGACATTTGCATTAACTGAGCTGATTGAAGAGGTAAACATGCCATGCATATTTGCAACATGGAATGCCATTGCTACACTCTGCAGCAGCTGCAGTTTGCACTGTGTGAGCTACTGATAAACCTTACGATAGCCAGAGAATAGACAAGCTACACATAATGCCATATTTTGATTAGTTGAGACCACTCCTTGCAGATATTAGTGGAGTACTATACATCAAAAGTACTAATGGACATTGATTTGGAGAGGGACAGGGGGGATACTTGCATTTTGTCTCCTCACCTTTTGTGGCCTGAAGTTGTGACTAAATGCATATTTTTCTTGAAGGTTCATACATTTTAGTTATAGCATCAATTTGCATCTAAGCACACCTTAAGAAAATCTCCGTGGCGGAATTGAAGATTTACTTAAAAAGTTGCATACATAGCACCATTTTGATCTAAATACTTTCAAATCCACTGCTATTAGATTCCTCCTCAAGAATGGCACTCATATGGACTCCATGTCAATTACAATGTCCCCCTGACTTCAAAACCAAATTGACACCCTTGATTAATCTAGTATGCCACAGAGATGCTGGTGTTGCGAGGGGAGAGAGTGAGGGGGCCACATCTGAGTGGTATTTGTGGTCCTAGGTATTAATTGGACATAGGAATATTGATGCATTGAAATGAGTTGAAATGAAACGGATGCTCACACACAAGAACACCCAAAAGCAATCCAGCAACACCCTAAATGTACTTTGAGCCGACTCGTAAGTACATAATGGTCTTACCCTTGGCGGTGGAATTCTCTTTGTTTCTGGGTTTGGAGATGCCGACCTGCTATTTGTCTTTTTCTGACCTGCCCCAGGTCTGATGATCGTAGGCCTCAATCTGTTCTTAGACTGATCACTTGTGGAAGGTTTAAGACTGAAAGCGCTTCTATTAGCTGGCCTGGGCTGAGAGGTTGTTTGGAGAGGAACACTCCCCTGGGATGAGCTGGGAGGAGGGGGAAGGCCTGCTGTGCTGCCGCTAGTTCCTGCAGGTTTGGGTCGGGCCCTAGCAGTGGGAGGAAGGGTTGGGGCTGGTCTCTGGGCAGTCAATGGTTGAGGTTGCTGCTGAACGTTTGAAGAGCTCACAGAGACAAAATTGGATGCTTTTCTGATATCATTCATTGTCAAATTGCTGGCAATATTCTTGCCAATTCCCCAAGATATTTTTGCAGCTTGTTTCTGTTGATCTTTTGTCATCATAGGTTGATCTTTCTTTGCTTGGCTTGAGAATATACTAGCGGCAAAAGCGGTTGATCCCGACTGCCCTGAAGATGAACTCTTTGCAGCTGCCTGACTTGCCTTTTTAAAGTCATCAGCAGATACATTCTTTGCAGCATTTTTGCTGACACCCCAAGCCAATTTACTTGCATCTTTCTCTTGCTCCTTGGTCATAGCTTTTGACCTCATCTCTGGGTCCATAGCAGCCTTGAAAACAGCCTTTGAGGCCCCC
The DNA here is from genome assembly GCA_027574765.1 of Molpadia intermedia. NCBI lineage: Eukaryota > Metazoa > Echinodermata > Holothuroidea > Molpadida > Molpadiidae > Molpadia > Molpadia intermedia. Next base: position 9,953 of record JAODAF010650868.1, read on the forward strand.
GACGTGTCCACTGAAACCCTGACCTGTCCATTGCCAGTGTTCGAATGAGGCTTAGAAAAGAAAGATGGTTTACTAGAGGCTGGCTTTGGTTTGCCTTTCATGGCTGAGTGATTTGTAGGGTTTTTAAAATTATCAGGTTCATCACTCCATGATGTCCTTGGCTTTGGGGTTGGTGCTGGTTTTGAAGCTGCTTTAGGTTTACTAGCCTTTGATGTAAAAGATCCTAACAAAGGAGCAATATAAGAGCTTTTAGGTCTGTTAGTTGGTATTGGTGGTGGCACATATTGCGATCTGGGTTTATTACTTGGTATTGGAGGAGGATTATCGGCCATGTCTTAGTTTAAACTGAAAGAGAAATAAGATTCATTGAAATAGCCAGTTTCTATAACAGCCAAATATTTAGAAACATCTAAAATGAAAAGGGTTATATTTCTCAAGTTCGCTACATTTTGGTGAGTAAATAGTAAATCTCCTTCACAGCTTCTCCCATAGATATCATATTATAATGAGTACATACTGCATGTGAGATTCTTCAGAAATTTTGGGGAAGTATTTGCTTACATAACTGAGAATATTCACAGTTGTGGCTTCAACTGTGACGGACTTCATGTACTACGATGGCAAAATCCGAAGTTAGCCCTAATCGGTTTTCAATAATCGGTAATTTTTGCAAATTTTGCCGATGCCGATGTGGTGATAATCGGCATCGGACCGATCATCGGTAAAACACTAATCAAAACTGCATCAATAAGTAACATTTTTTGCCGGTGTACTAAGTTTCAAATGATGCAAATATGTTCAATTGGAATGGTATAACTAATGTCTGCATAATCACCTATATATCTGTTTATGTTTGTTATTATCTTGTTTGATATTGATGATATTACTGTCGAGTTTCGCTCACTCTTAATAAAAACTGTACCTCTTATTTCAATGCTCTGTCTCTGTCATCCCATTCAACCACCCCGGTTAGTTAGGCCACTTCCACAAATACTATGATGGTGAATACACATCACGACCATAAAGTTGATACCCAAGTTGGTTGAGCAAGTGCATGATTTTACTTGTGAATTGAATCTATGTTGAATTGCATATACGTGACTCAGACTCTACTGAGATTTTATTGTAAAGTGAAGCTCATCTCTGAGTGGTTTGCTTTTGATGTTTGAGACAACTCATCCATTAAATCTTGTTTATTGTTCTCTTTTTGGTTAGCATTGAATGCAAACTTCGAGGAGGACCCTACCCAGTTGAAGTGTGGGGTGACCATTAACGGCTTGGTTAAAGTCTACAAGACCGGCAAGAAAGTAGCTGTCGACAACCTGAACTTAAAATTCTACGAGAATCAAATCACGTCGTTCCTCGGACACAATGGTGCTGGTAAAACGACCACCATGTAAGTTTATGGAATAGGGGCAGTGTTTCTGAGCTTTTGAGCTTTGCTTGAATGACCACATTCCCTTCACAGCCTATGTGGTAGTACTGTTACATAACAAAATAGTCGCAACTGCTTTCAGGAGATTGGTTCCTCCAAATATGGACAAACTGATGAATCTCTGGTTTTGAGAGGTTAGGGTTGGATGAGATGCCTAATGCAGTTCATTGAAGTAAAACCGATTTAGAAAAAAAAAAAATTATCATACATTCAATTAGCAATTTTACATTGGTTTTGGGTGACACTTAACTCATAAACTCATAAGGTAAAAAAGCAGATGTAACGTTGTTAACTATCATAAATAGTGCACCTCATGTACAAGATGACAAAGTATGCCAGAGATTATCGTTTTAATGTCATCTGAAATTTCACATTTTGGTACGTGAAGCTACGAACACCCCCACATTTAAAATTATTTAAGAATCAAATTATTTAATTCCATGGACGCAATGTCACTTTAAGAATAACACAATATATCCTTTACACTGCATAGAGCATGCAGTTAAAGGATTCTGCCAAAACCTGTCATTAACAGCCAGAAAAAACAGAACGTGTTTGGACCAGTTAATTCTCTAACTTGACTAAATTGATTGTTTTCCATGACTTTACATAGACTTAATTTGTTGTGACTGCCTGTTATTTTTCTATAAGTGTGAGAGATGATTTTACATTACAAAATTACTTAAAATATATTAATGTAGTAAGACTATCATACTCGTAAGCCGGTATACAATTATGTCATGGAATTTTATTTGAAGAAAATCAATTATTCACTTTAAGAGAGAATTCATCTAGACTCTGGCCTATTGGCCTTCATTTCTTTCAGGTCTATATTAACAGGTCTCTTTCCACCTACGACCGGTAACGCATTCATATACGGTAAGAGTATCCTGACGGATATCGATGAGATCCGTAAAAGTCTTGGCATGTGTCCTCAGCATAATGTGCTCTTTGACAAGTAAGTAGTGGGTCTTTTAAATTTCTGGGCTTGGAGAGGTACATGGGTGGGACCACAGTAGCCCCCGAATGTATATCAGAGCAGAAACATCACAATACATTAAAGTTAAGACTTTAACAAGTCTAGTTAGTTTTTTTTTTTTAATTCTCATAATCCTTCAGCCACCCACTGTACATAGCCTAAGGTGTCTATTATTGAGTGGCACAGGAACCTGTTTAGAATATAGGGCGCATTTTGTGGTTTGCATGACAATGAATTGACCAACATATTTTGTGTTTCTTTACAATAACCATTGAGTATGGTCAGAGTCTGGCCTTTGTTCTTAAATTATTTTGACAAGGAAGTAGATAGTGAATGTAAGCCTGACAGAGCTGTAGATTCTATCTTTTACACAGACGATCATTTTACATGTCCATTAACCATGTGGTTTTGCAAAAATCTTGTAATCTACCCGGAAGAATGTTTACAAG
>JAODAF010650978.1:0-12810 GCA_027574765.1 Molpadia intermedia
TTGTTGATACATCAATATAGCATATTCCTAGCCACTAGCCTTATTTCGGAAGGAAACTGGTCACCATTCACCCCCTATAGGCCATCATCTCTGTGACCTCATCCAGAGGGCGCTCATTCTTATTCCTTCCGCTATAAATAAGACTGTACATTAGCTTAGGCCTTTCACAAAAAATTACAGATTATTGGATTTATATTACTGGGAAGTAAGTATTACATCATTGTCTATACTTGGAATGGGGGTGGGGCTGGTTAATTGTTCACACAATTAGATTTTTCATAATGAGTCAATGTTCTTCCATTTTGTTTGAGAGGTGCGGTTCGAGAAGGGAGACAGAGAATGCGTATTCTGTATGGGTGAATATGATTGGACATTGACTGTTGATTTATTTTTAAATTGATCACAGAGAGAATTCACATGCTGCAATACTGAAATATAGTAGTATAAGATTATAAGCCAACCTTTAATATAGGGGTACTGTACATGATGATGTTGTGCTGTAGGTATTGGAGAAAAAATTATGGTAATTACAGACATCCATTGTAAATTGGTATGTATTATTGTATGTTAAAATGGAAGCTAAAACTTGGGATAAAGTTGAGAAATATCAATTATGTGTGGTAAGTAAAATATTTTTTTAATTTTTTTTACAGGATCATGTACATATAGAGGTATAAGCTATCACCATTCACAAGAATGGAATCCAGTAACATGTGCAAAGTGTATATGCAACAACGGGATCGTCAACTGCTACGTGGTAGACTGTCCACCATTAATATGTCAACAGGTTTGTGGATTTCCTTTCTCATGTAAAACATTCCATGTAAGGCAAGAATTTATTGATATTACAACAAGTAAGACGTTAACAAAGTTGGGTTTATTCTTACTGTACCAAGTAATTTCAAGGGTGCAAAGCTGGATCGGCGGTCACCAGAAATACATGGTCCGACACTGCATCTGTAGGCCGTTGATCATGTGATAGCAATGAATGGAATTCCTTCTCATTGTGCCAGAGTTCTCAGGTAGCTACTCAAAGTTCCAAATTCACAAAAGATCTCGTCTTCTGCTCTCCTCCAACGACTAAAGCCGTCGAATCGGTACGGTAAGGGTTAAACAATAAAGTTTATAAAATGGCATCTCACCTTTTATGAATATTCATGAAACTTACTGATTCTCAAATATCACATAACTTGCCTGTGATGATTAATTAAATTGACAACCTCTGGCTCTGATCATTATGGCAATCATATTTAATACCCCCCTAGGCATTGGTGTTTCCTAACAAACACTAAGGGTTCAATCTGAAATCTTGATGGATGTCTCGTGATCCTTGACCTTTGAGTGACCATGTTGCCATGGATACTTGGATTGAGGAATTCCAGTCAATGGACATGCATTGTAAGGCCGGATTGACAATAATTCCCACTTAATGGGTGAAGCTTGTTTGAAGATTAGCAAGTGCCACCCAGTTGGTGGTACAGTTGTAGGGTGGGGGTGCGGGTCAGGGGATGGGATCCTCCCAACGGTTGTCTGATCAGAGGTACATGTTGTTTGATGACCTTCTTTAGTAATCTGAGGCAAATTGGTGGTATTAGTTTGTTACTGCAGTAAGGGGTCTGTGGCATATGACCACTTTGGTTCAGGGAGGTGGGTTGACTAGGGGATGCATTATATGAGCCATTGAGAGGAAAGTTGACAGCTGCCTACCTCCATTACCCCACACCCCTGCATTCAGCTTTTACATTTCAGTGAAATAAATATGATAATGAATGCCCGGATAAGATTAATTTCTTGGCGTGAATGAGTTCGCATTGGTTTGTAGTTATTGTCATATGCAGGCATGGAGTGGGGATGTATTTGGAAGGTCGGGGTAATTCCAGGTAAAATCATTGTCTAGTTAAAGAATGAAATCAGGAAAAGTTTCATTTATGGCCAAACCTCAAGTTGTAGTAGCATTAGTTTATGGAAGTGGACATCTGTTATCTTGTTGTCATACTTCGTATTTATTATGAGTCTGCTATAAATGTTATTATATCGTCACTGCTATATATCTCTATGCTCCTTGACTAATTATCGTACCTTGGAGAGGCCCTCACACAGAATCCCGGTTACTTGAAGCTAAGGAAAATCAGAGCATCTCAGAATATTGCCAGGACGGTAGGTCAAATATTTGTTTATTCCTCGCCAGAAGCAATGGATCTGGCATGGTGTGGCTGGCTTTTAGTTTTAAACTCAGTTTACCTTTGAAGGAACAAAAAGCACCTAATTTCTTGAGACATTTTATTTCATGTTCTATGTCTTGAGAAGTGTCCAATCCTACATGATATAATGTGAGATTGGCTGCATAAAAATGGCAGCACGGTCTTTACATTGTATTCACAGCATCATGGATTCATCAGCATCATCATCTTTATAAAGGGGTTGTGGAACTTTTGCTGTCATCAAATATGTAACATTAGTTGTGATGGTCTTTTCAGAACCCCCCCCCTCTAGAATGCATTTGTTGGGTCCCAATTACCTGGGGGCAGAGGAGTCAACCCATAGCACTGCATGCATGTTCAGCTTGGATGTTTTCAGTGGTGATGAGCACGTTCTGGATTTGTTGATTGTGGTGGTGTTCAGCGATTAAAATACTCTCATTCAATGTTCTATGAACAGTTTCTTCCATCTTTACCAAAATCTGTTTTAGTCCCATTTTCTTACAATAGTTTATGTAGTTTTAAATATGTATCATTTTGGATTTTTATTCCCAGTTTTCAAAGAATCATGTTTGTCGTCTATTGGACATTTTCAATATTTTTGCAATATTTCCACATATTTATTTCTTTCAAGTTTATATGAATTTTTGTTGGGTGCTGGCCAATAGAAGATGTTTCCCTCCACAACCCATCACTGGTGGTGTTCAACCACAATCAACCAGGGTTCTTGTTCAAATCAAACAAATTTAAAACAATATTACAGTTAATATCAAATATTATTTTTTACAGATTGCTCAATCTCAGAATCGCGTGTATCTTAACGCCGGCAGTCTAATGCTAAACATTGGGGATTCAGATTATTCCGACACAGCCAAAAGTATGACGAAATGAAGAGATCGGAAAGAGATGTACATACAGACGAGGAAAAAGGTTTTGAGCTTTGAAGGAGGGCTTTTGTATTATCAGCCAATCAGATATTATTGTAGGCCAAATCATGTTAATGTTGAGCAGAACAATAATGCCATTAATTTGATGGTCTGTGGTGTAACCACCTTGCTCAGAGTGTATAATCTTGGCAATATATGGGGACAAGTGTAAATCTTACATTTCCCATACAAGTGGTCAAATTTGTTCATATTAATTAATTTCTAAAGCACATTACATCAATCTCTGAAGCAATTACATCTTTTGGGGTTTCAAAAATGCACATGCTGTGTGAATTTTGTCATATTTTGGCATTAAGCTGCTTCTATCTTGTGATTTAGAGGTCTCAATCTGTTAAAGTTCTTGGACAATGAATTGGGATGGTAGGACTGTAAAAGCAAACTATTGGTATATCCAGGTCTAATTTACATAAATGTGCATCCGACATTCCCAATATTTAAACCATTATTATCCTAAAGGTCAAAGACCAATGGGAGATGCTTCATATTCTGATAATCAGGAAAGTTGGCAGCTCAGATTTTGAAAAGTGTAACCAGGCCTATTTATATTGAGGCATTTGCATTTATATTAGCTAAATTTAGGTCTAGCAACACACACTACCTGTGCAGCAAAAAAAAATATCAGTGTGAATCAGATATTGAAAAGTGAGTAAATTACTTTATAATATATTTTCAAATTTCTTTGGATGTTAAAAAACATGGTTTCATTCTCAATCGGTTAAATGTTTTATTCTGGTAACCAGAAGGATACCAGCAGATATTCTCGGTTGCATATTGGTTTAGAGCTCTGGTTATTGGGAAGAATGGTTGCAAACAAGTGTTTGTGGGGCTATAAGTCTGGATGGCTGGTCAAAAATACCCCAAATGGAGCATAGGGACCACCCCATCCTTCTGGGGGACACTGGCAGAATTGCTCTGAGCTAATGCAGATTACCCAGTCTGCCTCTCCCCTTAACCCTGGCCTTTTCACAAATGACTCCAAAAATACAGACAGCCTTATTTGTTAGCTTTTTAATACCATTTCTTCTTCTGTTGAGTAACATACAATTTATAATGTGGTGACAATATATATTGCAAACATCCATAAATATCCAAATAATGAACCTTAAAAACTGAAGTAAATTATAATAATTTCTGTGATTATAAATATCTAAATGAAATTTACACTTGCATAAAAGATCTTATCTACAGTAGTATAAAAAGGGTAAAACATCCCCTCTATTAATAAAACAATAGGATCTATTAAGGGACAGGTTGCCAATAGCAGACTGTCGCCATATTTATATTTCTAATTATTTCTATTAAATGCGTGACCACTGTAAAGCACTGAAAAGCTCGGGCAAGCTGGATCATTCAAGCAATAAAAACCCTTGCATATTGTTTCTGTCATCTGCTCTGCTTTTGGCAACAGTCCCTAATAACATTCATGGTAATCTTCGAAACATTTTCATTAAATGGCAGGGCTGAAGGCCTATGTAAAATTTGTTATGGCAGGTGCATCACAGAACCATTCAGTTTTACTATATATATACCACCCCCCTCCAAAACCATTAAAGAAATACACATGCTGTCCCTCCCCCTCTTGATGAAACTTGATTGATAAAGATTCTAAATGATTCAAACAACAGAACAAACCTAGATGTTATGAACATGCTTGGTATAAACAAACTCATAAAAGCGGTGGTCAATTTACTGGTGCTATTTTAGTAAATGGTTAGCTCAAGAAATGGGGCAGAAATACATCATTTGCACTGGCTACTAATTTCAAACCATAACCTCCTTTTTCTTGATTTCTTTATAATAAAAAAGTTGTTATCCGACACCCATGCCTACAAATTGTCAATAAAAAAACACTGCTCATTGCCCTCAAATTTACTAAATTTGCAGTGATTTTGTGAACATTTTAGAAGCTGCATAAAGATGTGCCATTTTAGAAGTTCCTTTTATACATGTATTTCTGGATCAATAGATCCAAGCAATAGCATCGACAGTCAAAACTTGTAAGGTTATGAAAAGCTGCAAATCTGGAATATTTTACATTCTGTGCAAGGTTTAATGAAAGATATCTTTAGGTAACCTAGAGATATGGAGAAATACATCAGCTGAATTTGAAGTACTTTTCATTTGATTTTGTCTGTGAAAAACATTCCGGAATGTGAAATGACATTGATCATTGCTTCAGATAGGGACAAGTAGATTTATTTGAAAGAATGGTGTTCTAAAATTAAATGCCACATAAAAATCTATTAATATATATCCATGTGTATTGAATTTAATGTTAACTACCTTGGAGGTGGGGGTTGACATCAAAATCACTAACCCTTCATATACATATGATATTTACCTACAGAACCTATGAGGGCAGGAATGTTACTACTATGACAAGGTTATGATGAACTACATACATTGAAAACTTGTGACTGACTGTAGCATGTTGTTTGGGAAGGGTAGGCAGCCTAACACATAAGATGTATGAGAAAGATTAAACCTAGGCATGTTCTATGCCAGATTTAAATTTTCCAGAAGAAAAATACTTTGGACTTTTTGGTTTCATCTTTGGCTGCACCATTTTCCAACTCTCCATTTCTTGCTGAATCCACCCATTCCTTACTGCCCTCATTTGATGTTATATCTGGCAATGATCGTGACATAAATGCACCCGTTGTGAACCTCTTCCATCTGCCTATTGTGTGGTACTTTGGGTTACCTTTATTCTTACGTTTTCCTCCAACCGTATACAAAGATGGCCCCTTTGCATCGGATGTACTCAAACCTAAATTACTTGAAGAACTTGTTATGGTTTCTTGTAAATGTCCATCGGAATTAAACCTTTCAAGGTAGGTGGATAACGTTGATTTGTTCAACTGTTCTTGAGATTTGAATTTTAACGTGAAAATTGACTCCTTCTTACTCCTCTTTTTCTCTCGAAGGGTTACTCCGTATTTTGCAGAAATGCGTTGCCGTGCTTCATTTTCTTGTAATATTTTCTCTGCCTCTTGTTGCATGCTAGCTATATCTTCAGTACTTGCGGTTTTCTCGGGTTGAACATACGATTCTGATTTGTTAAGTTCCTTGCTTTCATTCAAATATTGAATATTTATCAAACTGTCAGTATGATTTTCACTCACCAGGGTATGATTACTAGAAAACGGTTGCACACCATCTAATTTAATATTATCAATCACAGTTTCCTTACTCTCATAAATCTTGTTCCAATTTCTATTTTCGTCTGCAGTCTTGTGCACTTTACCATTTTCAAACCGATTTCCAGACTCTTGGCCCATACCTTTCTCACCATTGATTTGAGTCATTTTTGCCTTAGCAGAGTTTTTGCTGCAATGACAAGTATGTCCCAAACGGACGTCACATTTGCAGTCTATTTCATGGATAGGATTCATGTTCTTACCAGCCTCAATATTACCAATGATTCCCATCAAGTCGGAACCAAGCTCTTCCATTGCCTTGGAGAGACGACTCCGCTCATCTGCAAACGACTCTTTGGCATGACGTTTCAGCGTCCCAGAGCCATAGATAGAAGTCTCTTCTTCATCCTCACTGTCAGCAAACCCGTTCTCATATATCTTTGACCGTAGAGGGAATGGACCTGGATAATGACCATCTTCCTCGTCCGAAGAATCTGTCGAAGATAAATCATCGGCCGAGCTGGCAAGAGACTTATGTTCAGAAATATTTTCAACACCCAGGAACGCATGTTCGGGGAGTTGTAACCTGTTTGGCGCCACCAGTTCTTGAAGAGAATCATTCTGATCCCAAAGAAATGAAAATTCTTCCGATGTTTCTTCATTTTCTTCAACTGTGGTCATCAGACTGTTTCGATTACTTGCAATATTTCCTTCCACGGAGTCTAAACACTGACTTTTTCCGCATCCAAGGCTGAATTTCTTTTCCCGTACCCCGGTGATAATGGCAGATACTGGAATGTTGAAAGAATAAACCCTCGGCAAAGCTTCAAGCGGTATTTTGATACTACCATCCATGGCGATGTCAGTTGGTATTAGTGCCACTTCCAGTGTCATTGAAATAGCATCCGTGGCGACTGGAGCTGTGTCAATTTCAAATTCTGTAGGGAAATGGAAATTAAATGTTGAGATATCATGCATAGCATGCTACTTAGCAATAAATGAGCTGCTAGTACTTGTATGGTGACCAAAATAAATAGGCCATCGGCCATAAATTTAATCAACACCCACAACTACATACGGAAATCCAGAGCCAAAGAATTAGTAAATAAAATAAACCCACAACAGACGGCCCTGTGAGGAAACTGATACAAAGAGTCAGCCTATACACCACCTGCACCGAAAACTAGCATTGTGCTGGCTGAACAGTGGCCTATACTGTCATATACTTCGCACAGTACACCAGGCTATAGTATTGGGTTATAATTTACAATAGATCATTGCAGCTGGTGCTATGATGCAGTGAAATTCCCCAGCCACACCCAGTCACTGTATCAAAAATGTTGCAGATAATGTACTCAAAAACAGCAAATAGAAAATAAAATAGATATTAATCCTTCTCATTTATATTTAACAAAACAATTAAAAGGAACAGTTCAGGATAAAACTATAAAACGGGGCTTTTGTGGTAGATAATATACATCCCCTGCTAAAAACCACCATTCCACTTGATCATGCTATAACATCAATCACAAGGAGAATACAATAGAGCATGAATTTTGATACAATATATAAATATGCATAACATGCATGAGTATATTCACACCAAGCAAACCATGCTACAACACCACTCGGAAGGAGAACATGACTATAACATTAATGTAACAACTATACATAATGAACACATCAATCATAGTAACAACTGCTAACAGCTCTGGTATTACTGTAATATTAGCAGTTTAAACAGATATTTGTTCCCATCCAACACTGCATGTATCAAAATTGGACCAACAATCAACAAGAAATTGGGTCAGCCACAAGAAGTGGGAAATGTTTACCTTTCATTGGATAAGGACATAAAGGGGCATTGCAGGGGATAAAGCAGTCATTCTTCTCTCCATAACTAGTAATTGAGTTCACTGTTAATCCTATCTCGCCCCAGAATTCACCAGTCCACTAGAACCAGTCTCAAGCCTAAGGACCCAAGCAACATATAAAGCCACAACTATATAATATATATTCAAGATTTGTATTGTATCCAGAATATCATTCACATCTGAAAACCTAGATTTCTCTCGGTTGAGACTACTTGCCCCCATCTGCTTGAACCAGATGGTCCCAATGCAATCATTCATTCAAATGACTTTACCAATGGCACTGGTTTTGAATAGTTCCATGTGACTCTCCATAATATGTACAGCTGCAATCATGCACCTGTGAATGGTCCTTTGTTTCCCAATTTCAACAAAGCTACATACTGCCCCTCCCATCACACCGCCTACCACCCCTGAATGGTCCGCAGTTTCTCAATAACATCATTATTACTTCAACGAAGCTACATACCTCCCCCCTCCCATCACACCCATCCATAATGACAAGTACTGGAATGCATTCAAATTAAATCAACAAATGTATTTACATGCAATAATTGGGACACATAGACTGAAACATAATTATCGAGCACATTGAAACATATAGGCTACACATACAGAGTCAAACCTCTCACAACAAATAACCAAATCAAATATACAACTCCATCTCACCTGGTCAATGACAAGTTGAGCCTTCAGTCAAAGTAAGAAAATTAATATTTCATCATTTAATATAGTAAAGACTTCTCTGTAGGGCACTCCTGACAACATGAGCTAGATGAGGGGTCCTGTCAACCCCTTCCCATTCAAGTAATCGAGGAGGTAGTACTGTGGGGTTTCTACCATCCTGGGAGGCCAGGGCCATCCTAAGCAAGTTGGGGGACCTCTACAAAAAAGCCCCCCCTCTTCCAAATCCCCCCCCATTAAAAAATGATTCTGTTGTCCATTCAGCCTGTGTGAATCATATATGATGTGGCCTTTTTCCTGCTAGCAATATCAAAATGATTCTAGTGTCCATCTTAAACAGTGGGTGGCACCAGGATATTCTAGAGAAGGGGGCTAGCTTCCCCGACCAGGGTATGTTTTATGGGGATATTGTACACGAACAATACTGCACGACATTCTGGACAGACTGCTATATTGTATTGTGATACTACTAGCAGTAGCTAGGTAGTACACAGCTAAACCCCCTTATACGTAGCTAACACACTGCGCTCTCTGCTTGTGTAGTATCCTAAGCATTAGTATCAGTTTATCTTTTTTTGTTGCGAAAATATGTTTTTGTTATATCGCCGGGGATATATTTTAAATATGGGGCTGTATATAGCTAGAAAGTGAAAACACATTTTTAAAAAGACAAACAAGAAGTCATACATTTAATATGAAAATAAAAAAGATAAATTTGTTTGACTGTATTATAATGTCAACATTGATTCAATGTACTAACACCTGTCAGGATATTAACATGACTAAATTTGCTGTTGACATAGCATCCTTCCATCAACTAACATTACAAAACTATCTACACATCATTGGACATCTATTTGACCTGAGAGAATTTGACCTCTCATTACTGAGGTATTTTGTTCACAAGCAATTTCCTCTGGTAATCTTGTCCACTCATGTATATTCATGAGATCAGCATGTACTATACTGTTACTAAGGTTATTAATGTTTTAAACATATTACATGTTAGCCCTGCTCACTCATGCATATTAATGAGATTGAACATTTTTGTAACCTGAGAACATCTACCACCTTGCAAAGTATGAAGATCAGATAGACATACAATAGCTTGATTATTGATGAAGTCCTGCCCATTAATATTCATGAGATGTGCCACAAAAACAATAGGTACATGATTTTGATACATTATGTACTATCAAGTAAGATGTTGATCCATTTTTATGTCGTTATGCATCTTACAATAACATGTTAAATCCCACAAACTGATGAATATTTTTCTTAAGGTTGCAAGGTTACTGGCATTTCAAGAATTCTATATTAATTCTGCCTACTCATTAACATTCATGAAACGGCCACCAAAAATGCCATTGGGCATGTAGTTGTTGAATCATCAATTTGATATATACAAAGATACACACATGCCCTCAAGATTTCACAGGATCTGAGCACCAGAAGCAACATGGATCATCAACTGTGAAGAATGAAACTAATCCAATATGCTGATGTAGTATCAAGATTCACCCAATGACAACTGACTCTGCAAGGGGTCATATACATATTCATGAATGAAAGATGGCCATACTGATGTTTATCATCGTCGATGTAGCCATTCTTCATATGCCTGTTGGATCGTTATGAATAAACATATAAAACCATGGACTATATTATAATTATATTATATATTATAATTACTTGATGAAATTGCTAGTACTTCCCTGTCTGTTTACATATATGAGCAAATGGATCATGGTGAACATTGCTAACACTCTGGGACTCAAACCCACAACCTCCTGCTGAACATGCTATTTAATGAACAGCAAAATCCTACCAATTTCTGACCCTTACCTTCACCGTCATAATTATCTGGTGCCGTTTCCTCAGATGGCAAGGAACTCGATTTCAAGTTACTGATTCCCGATGATGATGGCGTATCTCCGATCATGAATATAGAAGCTGCGGTATGTCGTCGCATGATGTTAAATCTCTGCGTCAGCGGGATTTTGCTCCCTCTCCTCGGTGACATCTTACCGATGTGTCCGATCACGGGAATATCAAGATCGACTGATTTGGTCCTGGCGTAATCATGTTTATTGTTACTGCGTGCTCGTGTCAGCCTCTGAAGAGCCTAGAAACAAATATGAAACTAATTTGGGCAACAGATCAGGAAACACTCAATGGTTTCATGGATGCCAGTCATGTGAAGGTGCGGGGGAATACTCTCTCCAATCATTTTATGATTGAAGATTCTCCCTTTGAATTTTCAAGTTCCAGCAATCATAAGGGTGTGGAGACTTTCATGGCTGCCATTCATAGGATAAGGGGACATTCTCTACTTTTTGAAGATAGAAGAATAATGTACCTTTAATGTTTAGCATTTCATGTATGCCAATTAAAGATGTAGGTGAGGTACATAGAAGGGGAGGGGAGGGGGGGGTACATAGTACTTACCTTTTTGAAGATTCTCCATCAGACTATAAATGTAAATTATAGTGGCGTGGGAGGCAGAAGGCAAATTCTCCCACAGTTTTGGAAGATTTTACCTTTAACATTTACTTGTCCACCCCTCACTAGAAATCAATAAACATGAATGCATTGTAAATCGTACAGCCACTGGATGCTAACATATGGAGACAATTGGACGTGTGGTTGTTGACATCTCAAGAATTCTCTTTTCACTCATTCTTATAATGTACATGACCTGACGCTAAAAACAAGTAGAGCACATCTACACCCCCAGGAGTATCCACCTTACAAGAATCAATATGAACCAATGCGACATTGTTCAGATTTAATAGTATTTAATTTATTTACAATGAAAATGTATTAAGCTGTCCACTGATATGTGTTTAAAAGGTATTTGGCTATTTGCGATAACTTGTTAACATTATTAACAAGCTTATATCTCACATATCTGTGTACCATCAACTAACATCATCCTATAAGTATGAAGATAATCAGACATTTAGTTACTGACATTTTAAGATTATGTGAAACCCTTCAGATAAGAACCCAATAATTAGTATTAATCATGACATGGGTACACTGAACACATCAATGGGTATCTATCCCAAGGACCGTTCAAGTCATCTCACATGTTCTGGCTTCTAACAAGAAAACAATTTTCCTAAATAATGGTTCCTGGTGTTCCCTTGCATAAACTGACCTTTTCGTCAAAATCTTCTATCGTAACATGAACGTAGAGTGTTGCATGGTCCAGCCCTTCCAGATGAATATGTTTGTAGCCTGGAAAGAGAGATGATATGAATATAGAACTATGTCTCAAAATAGGGGTATAACCACCTTCTTTGTCCCGGTTCCAAAAAGAACAGTGACAAATCCACAATCCCCCATAAGTGAAATATAAAAAAAATGGTCTCCCTTTCAGGAGTTTCTGATTGGTCTTACCAGGTGTCAAGCTCCTGACAGCGAATGTTGCTTGGCCGATGTAATCTCTTCCAATTGGGTCTTCATCCCAGACGGCAAACCTGATTAGGGCAATCTCTGGCATATGTACCGTAAAAAAGATGATCTGGTTCCAATTTGGATTAAAACCTGCAAATGGATTAATTTTACATGAAACTTGAAATTCATCAAAATTTATGAAACATTTGAAGCCCATAGTAAACAACTACTCTCCCTGTAGTCGACAACTATTTTTCATGTAGTCAGCAACTACTCTTCATTCAGTCAACAACTACTCTTCATTCAGTCAACAACTACACTTCATGCAGTCAACAACTACTCTTCATGTAGTGAACAACTACTCTTCATGTAGTCAGCCACTACTCATGTAGTCAGAAACTACTCTTCATGCAGTCAACAACTACTCTTCATGTGGTCAACAACTACTCTTGATGTAATCAACAACTATTCTTCATGTAGTCAACAACTACTCTTCATATATTCAACGACTGTTCTTCACACAGTAAGTTTTGTACGTACCATTGTCTTGTACTGTTTTAGTCACTGC
>JAODAF010651089.1:0-12807 GCA_027574765.1 Molpadia intermedia
CTAGAACATACACCAAAACATAATCCATTCCAGTATCATCCGATTCTTGACCAACTTGCATTGTTCCATAAATCATCTCATAATTTGATGGATATTGTGTAATCCGTTATAATGCTAGCATCACTGTTCACAAAACCCCAGAGGCTCCATAATTCTTTGAAGTGAGTGATTTTAACGGTTTTGAAATTTGTAACAAATGGTGAAACCTTAATTATGTGTGCCAAAACCTAATCTATTATGCTACAGATAGCTGTTCTTCAGTTTCTTCAAGGAGATACTTAATAGCCTTACTGGATTAAATCCATCCTAAACAAATGAAGTATTATTATCTAATGTTATTGCAGTAATTAAAGCTTCTATTTTACATAGTTTGAAAAAACTACTTTCTCTCCCAAAGATATATATATTTCTTCTCAATAGATGCATTCACAGACAGTGATTGTAGTAGAAACCCAATTTGGTACTTCCAACAGAGGATTCAACATCTGGCTTCATGGCTCAGTTGGTAGAGCGTCCACACTAGATAGTGGAAGGTCCCGAGTTTGAATCCCGGTGGAGTGAAAACTGCTTTTCACCATTCCAGATTCCCAATCTCTGCCTTTCAAAATTATATATATTTCTTTTCAGTTAGCAGTTAATACTAAAACTACCACAGACTGACTTATATACCAATATGACAGTTTCTCTCATGGGAGGGAGGGGGGAGAAGATGTCTTTACAGGCTCATAAGTGGCTGCCCATATTTTAGCAGACAGACAAGAAAACGTCTCATGATCACGTACGTCTACGGATGCCCAATTGAGCCATGGTATTGTATGATTTTGGCCGCTCATAAATCCAGTTTTGGTCTGTAGAACACGCTCGGTGCAAAATGGGTTAATGTCGATATCAACATTAACTATGGATTCATGCAGCTTGGAGGGTAGACACATTTTGATGCATTGTCTCCAAGACTAGTTAAAAATGACGACACAGTTTTTCACTTGATTTCATTAACCTGTAGTCCGCAATAATCTCAAATAACAGTTTTTTTTATTAAATAGCGCGCTTGTGGATATTGAGTCTGTTTCAAGAATGTTAACAAAATTTAAGTAGACCATCACCTGGGACATTCAAAGCTATTGATGGATGGGCTTTAAAGTAATTGATGGGAGTGATGACAAAGTGGGTGCCTAAGGATAATTCTTTGAAGACCGTACAACACTGGGTGCCTCAGCACGACGAACAAGGCAGAACAAGCCTGTTCTCATCCATGTAGATCTAGAGCAGTGGTTCTTAACCGGGGGTATTTACCCCTAGGGGGTAATTTGGGTATCGCAGGGGGGTAATTATTGATCGCCGATCCTGTCCAGTATTTTTTTTTAAATTATTCTAGTTCTGTAAGATTACTCCCGAGTCTGACGATCTGACACTGTGGTGACTGTACCGAACCGTAGAACGATAACGGTACCAGACCCATTTTAGTGAACTATAGAGAAAACCACTTTTGATATATTTTAGGAGGGGTGGATACCTAGGGTGGCTGATTGAATGGGACGAAAAAGGTTAAGAACCACTGATTTACACTAAGCCAACTGACAGTCATACCTACCTATGACAGCTCTCACCCACCTCACATTAAGAAATGAATCGTCCGTAGCCAGTTTCTGCGTATCAAACGTATCTGTCTTGAGCCCATTGACTGTTATACCCATATTTGTATCATGGCTAGTTATTTCATGGTCAGAGGTTACCCCCTACAAACTCCTCAACGAAAACAGAAGAAACATACTAGCTATGGACCGCTCTGATCTTCTTAAGTACAGCCCCAAGGAGATTAGTAATCGTATTCTCTTGTTGTTCACCTACCACCCCGAAACTCAATCTCTTCTCAAGCAAATCCAATCATTTTGGAACATTCTACAACAAGACCCTACTTTTGAAACCATCTTCCATGATCCTCCTGTGGTTGCGCTCAAACAACCACCCCATTTACGTCGCCTTAGATCGCCTAACCGACCCCACCCATCACAATGATACAAACTCTGCTGCCAACTATTCAATCACATGTTTTCAGACGATACTATAAAGATTTAACAATCACAATAAAAGCGTCCGGGAGAATGGTAGGGGTTTTCCGGTTGCTGAACATTTCAATCTCCCGGGTCACAGCATAAAAGACCTCCACTTTTCTATACTCCATGGCCACTTTCCCAACTCGGAAGTGAGAAAACTCAGGGAACTCCAGCTAATAATCAGAACTAAGAGCCATATTCATATACTAAATAAGGATGGGTCATTCCTGTCTCACCTGAGCGCATTTCAATTGCCAAACACATAAAATTGCAAATTTCAAGTGCCTCATTTTAGGCAATCTTTTTATGACGTCACTTAACCCGTATTTTTTTCGCGTCCCATTTTCTTACCACGCGCACACCGTTAAATTTTTGTAGTGCATTCCACACATTTTCAAATACATGGTTCGCTTTGAATCATTCGGTTTTTATCTACAGAGAAAGGACCAGGGGGTCCGAAATATTTAGAATGTTAATAATATCTGTTGGTGCTCAGCATTACCTTCATTTTGATCATTTATGAAGATATATATAGATGTTCACTGATCGATGTTTTTATTGCACTGTTTGAAATTCACATTTCATTCACACAGTTGATAAAGAGGCCATGAAATATACTGTTAATAATTGGAATAACTTTCGGATTCATCTATATATACATGTATATTCATAAAAGATAATGCTCAAGGTAATGCTCAACACTAAATAGAAATTTAATAAGATTCTAGGTATTTCGGACCTTCCTCTGTAGAATTCTCTGTCACCTGAGCTCATTTCAAGTGCCAAACACATAATTTTGAATGTCTTTATGACTTAACCCGCATTACTGTGACCTTATGCCAATACGTCCCCTTTTGTTACCAAGCTTGCACCAGTGAATTTTGTACCATGTTCCACACGTTTTCCAATACATGGTTCGCTTTGAATCATTCTAGCTTTATCTATAGAAGAAGGAATTTAGAATTTTCTTAATTTCTGTTGAGCATTACCTTTAAGTTGATCTTTTATGAATATGTTATTTACCAACACATGGAACTTTGACTATAACATCTATATAATGACTATTCCGACAATGACATACACAACAAAAGGGGTTTGAATTGTTTTGTTGCTATTAATGAGAAATTCCACCCAAGTACTGGCGCCTTTATGAACAACAGGGGAAAGATTTTTTTTTAAATTGGGGAATAATGAGTATGAGTATACCAAAACCTGTTTTCTGTTCCCATTGTATTTTCTTCTGGAACTACTTGTTCATACAACTATTTGACTGACAGATGGACAGACCAAAATCTAGGGTAATCACATAGGCCCTCATTTGTTCCAAATACTCACTATAAATTAAAGAATTGTACTGAGAACATATTTGTAACTAATTATTTAAGCCAAAAGCTAAGCTATATCCCTGGTAAATTTTTAATGCTCAATGGGAACCCATTCCTGCAGTCACGTGCACAGTATCGGTAGAGAAGGGTTGAATTCCCTCGCCTTTTGATGAAAATAAACCCGATTGAATGTGTTTGTAAACTGAAGTAAACGATGATATGTAGCCAGAGATTCATCGACCTGCAGTGTTGCTTCCATAAAATTTAATCATCTACATATCTGCTCATGAAAGACTGATAAAATATTCAGTTTCAAGATTAGAAGATATTGCAAACTAAACAGATATCTGAATTTATTGATTTCAGTGGTTATGGACTCAGACTGAAAACTAAACAGTTGAGGACATTATTGATTGCCGTATTTTTGTATTTTGCTTTGAATGTTATTCAGTAGGCTACAAAAATTTAAATTTATCATCTGCAGTGGAATGTTATCTTGAGAAGGTGTGCTATTACCTCTCTTATTTAAAGTAACTGTCCTGATTTAGTTAGTTTTGATAAACATTTCTGCTGCAAATACCCAAATGTAAATTCTTTCACTGAGACAGGTAAATTGACATTGCAATTAAATTATTTAACCACCTCAAGACATCTTCAAATGTTGTGATTATTTTTACGATTTCTTAAGAAAGCATGATGTCTTGCGAGATCGATTCCTTATTTTTTAACATGTTCAAAACCTTCTGAGCAGCCATGTCAATGTGTGATATGCTACGAGTACGGCAGCAACCAATATTATGCCATGTCTTTAAAGACTGGTATGTTATCGTTGCAAAATTGCACCATGTGAGACCGACTTAAACTTTAACTGTATGAACAACATCTTTTATAATTACGCCATATTTTGAATGCTCAAAATGACAGACCTAACAACCAATGGTAGAATGTCTTTGTGTCACAGTATGTAATAATGCGGCATACTGCCAGACAAAAGACAATGCCTGAGCATTGTACTTTTGGTGTGTGCCGATGCACGCTTGTATTATTTCACCTGGCAATGACATTGTATACAATGTCCCTGCAACCCCTGTATTGCCTGTACAACCAAATGTGATTCTCTCCCTACATGTGTTAAGGAGCACCACAGATACAGCTGTCCTAAATGTTAGTCTTTTTGATCTTGACTCATCTCCCTCATGAAAGTCTGATTAGTGTATACAACGGCCCGATATGGCGGGAGATTGAAAGCTAAACTGTTTGACAAGGTTATTGATTCCGGCTCAAAATACACCGGATTGTACAATTTGTGAAATTTGAACCATCTGGGTTAGGTAGCAGTATCATGGTTTTTACTGTTGGCATAATGTTGTCAGTTTTCATTACCCTACTTTTGGCGATAGGTACAGAACCTTAGCCAGATCTGGGGGAAATTACGAGTAATGTATACGAAACCGAAATTATTAAAAGCGGTAATTATCTGCTAGAGATCTCGGTAATGGTTGGTGTGTTTGAAGCAAGTCCTAGTTTACCTTTTAAGATTAAAATTGACACAATGGGGGATTTGGAGCAGAGCATCGATTGCTTTATTGCGGATTCACGCTTTTGGAGATTTTCCTGTCAGACTTTTTAAAGCATTTTGTCAGCTGCTAAAACTGTCAGATTTTCATCTTGTCTTTAAACATGAAATAGGAAACCAATTGGCACAAGGTATTAGAGCAAGTTACCACATTATTGTGCCAAAGTGGTTTTGTTAATCTGAGAAGGGTTTGTTTAGTAAGAAAGTAGATACACTTTGCAGTTTTGTGTTATCGGGTTTGACAAGGTAAATGTAGGTTTCAGAGTTAAGTCGCGAGATATAGAGACAAAGCTGTCACCTGATTTTGCTGAAGTTGAAGAGAATGTCACAGTTTGTAGGTGTACTCTAATATACATGTATGACTCGTTTGTAGTTAAATAATGTGTTGTTAGTACTAAATGTGTTTGGCTGGATGTTAATTTGATCAAATTGACAAAATGGTGCTTCGGCTCAAATTGCGGCAAAAATACTGATATAAGTTATATCTCATCTCAATTTTATTGGGAGGTGTACAATAAATTAAAAACACATGCACTTTTCTGTCACCAATAGTGTGTGTGGTACCATTTAGTTGGAAGTGTACAATTAATCAATGGTGCACACACATTGCTGTAATAATTTTTTGGAGCATGATACCAAGACCAATCTGTTTGTCCTGCTGAACTGCTCATCATATACAACATGTGGACCTTTCTAATCTTCTGATATGTTATGTTCCTGCTTGCATATAAGTCTACGGTTTTACCCATACACAGCTCCAAGTCTGTGGAAGCAGTTACCTAATTATCTTTGAACTTGCTCAAACATATCAAGTGTTAAATGTTGCCTATAAAGGACCCATATTTTCTCTTGTTCATTTTATAGACAATTTATTTCTTTTCTATTGAAAGCAGTTCCTCTTTTCACTGCACTACTTTTAAAAATAATTATGTCTACAGTATATACTAATATTTACTATCATAATGCAACACTTTCTTCATTCGTTTACAGATCAACGGTGAAGATGTGGAAAACCGAGAGCATGCACTTAAGTTATTTTCAGAACAAGAAGAGAGCCTTATCCTACTAGTATGCAGACCTCAGTACCAGGTAAGATTACGATGCCAGGATTCTGAGAAATTATTAAAAGCAGAGCCGTCAGAACAGCGTTTGGAGAGATTCAATATTGAATCATGATAACTCTTTGAATAAGTAATAATAAACTAGATTCCTTACAGACTAATGTTACAAAGCTTCAAACTTGTTTTATCCAGAGTTTTCTTCACTACTAAAAAACACGAAACAAAAGTTCATTGTCCACATTTATTGAAATTCATTAATTCTACTATAAATTTAAATTATGTATGCAGTATAAAAAATTAGGATTCAGGAATATTAAACTTGGGTTTCAGCTTGCATTTTAGTATTTTAGAAATATAGCATTGTACACTTTTTATATAAACAACAGTCATAAAATGCTTACTAAAGCCTTTGACTAATAGTAGAGTTTGTTGCCCATTTCCTGAATTACAGAACCAATTTAATAAAACTTTGAAATTATTGGTTTTCCAAATTATTATTAGCCATGAAATGAATAAACATCTCTTTATGCATAGACTGCTGCCGCCAGATATCTAATTATCATATTACTTCAAATTTATTTCTTTCTACTGAAAAGGCATACTAATATATAAACACCTTATGTAAATAGACACCGATCAGTATAAGCCATAAATTCACTAATTGCTGAATTGGAAACGAAAATCGTCATTGAAGGTCAAATTAGGGAGTAAAAAAGTAATATGGCGTGATTATATTTCATTAGAATTTATAGGCAGAATGCGGGTGAAAAGTCACTTGTGTGCATAGGCTTCTGATAAGTACAATGACATCTCAATACCTAAAAATAGTTTATTCTAAAATACAATCGTTAACAAATGAGAACAGTAGGAAAGATGAATATTAAGGAATTATTTCCTAAAATAAAATTATAAAAGAAGGCTGATTTATGTATATTGTTTAAACCACTGTGAAGTGATAGGTGTTTGTTAGGCACAGCTCCTATACAGTTGTGTATCCAAGATTTTGTTAGTGGGAGAATGGGAGGGGCTAACAACATCAAGCATCAAGGGGGAAAGGGGGAAGTATTTTTAACCTGATATTAATTGGATTTTGAATTACGAAGATTGCAGTGTCTTGGAAACCTTTTGACCCCCCTCCCACTAATAAAAGAGTTACATTTCTTAATATGGTAAGAATGTTTGTCATTGTAACTAACTTGTTGCTCACCATCAGTGGGTGATTGTTTGGGCAATGGTGGAAGTAAAAGGACCATGAACTATTTATGTAAACATACATTGGGTTTTGCAAGTATTAGTATTCACTATATATCTTCAGAGTAAAATGGGCATTAATGCATCTATGCAACAAACTGGATGTTGTAGTGCCTTTCCTTCATTATTACTTAAACCTAAAGGTAACAATAGCATAGAGCAGGAAATGTGGCCTCCCCCCCCACCCATTCTGCCAATTTGCAAAAATAAGAAGGAAATGTTGAGCCAAAATTACTGATTTTCTGCTTATGGGTATATTGTGGTATAAAAAGCAATGGTAATCTCTGCTTCACTTTCTGTTTCCCAGCAAGTGAAAAAAAAAATGGTGTCCCCTAGCTCCCCTCACTTTGACCACTGGTAGGTATAATACTATCAGTGATACCATGGAGGTATATATCTGTTACCTTCTTGATGAAACTATGCATGCCTACTTCAAGTGTGACTCTTCTGTCATCATAGTTTCTTTCATCCTGTGCTATAAAGTCACTAAAGTCTGCCTTTCATCTATTAGCAAGTCGTTCCCAGGGTTGGCAGTTGAAATCAAAATATTGCCTCCTAGCAAACATTTTGGAGTCGTAATCATATTTTTGATTGGGCTGTAAACCTACTCATCCAGAGGGCACTATATCTATGGTATAAACTGAAGGAAAACAAGTCGTTGGAATTTACGATTTCGATCGCCGCCGATGTCAGGTTGTGGTGGAAGAATGGAGAAGGCACGGTCAGTGTACACCATTCTGTCCCAAGAGCTTCCGGACTTAAGATCACAAGCAATTTTCTGAGTAGTCGCCAGAGCAATAGATTGGCAGACAGACAAATTCAGTAATTCACTGGGGGAATCAGGAAAATACTTTCAGTCATTGATCTTACTAAAGTTATACAGCACACAGGCTCAAAGGAATATAGTGGTGCATTTTACAGATTATCTGCTTTCAACCAATTGACTTTTAATTCAAGGAATATAAAAAGGTGCCCACTTGTTTTTGTTTTTTTTCCTTAAATGAAAGATTGCTGACTGAGTGTTTTGCAATTGAAGAACCAACATCACAGAATCAATAAAAGGAGAGAAATATTCACTTGATTTTATCATATTTGGTTTCTTCATTGGTGCAACCAGGATCGGGATAGGCTCAAGCACCCCTTACCCTTCCCCCCACAAATGATTTTTCCAAACTTGTCATCCACATTGAGTAAAGCATGCCCCCGCCCCCCTCAAGGCCAATATCGGGATCAAGTAATTCCCTTGAAATTTCATTGTATAGTGCTAGCTGATAGACCAAGGGGTGGGGCATTTGACTCTCCAAAATTGGCAATTTGAAATAATGCAATTGTACCAATAATGTGGACTAGTCTAGCCCAAGTATTATCGGTTGAAATAACATTCTTAGGGCTTACTGTGGATCTTGCTGGGCCCAAACTGCCTGGAGAAGATTAGCAACTGCCCATTCAAGCATAACTCATTATAGTCTGAACAGCACCTAAAGTTTTCCAAATTATGTGCTGTTAAATCTGATTTATAGTGAAGCAATAGTAGTCAGGGGCTTTCCCATTTTCAAAGAATCAGTATATCGATCCGCAAAGGTTCTGACTTGAATTATGCAATACATACAAACAGTAGCTAGGCTCCCTATTTAAAGAAAACTAACCCACATATTAACAACCCTTATTAAAAAGAAATTTTAAAAACGATACGTCCAGGGAGCTGCCAAGTAGCAGTTCCCTGGTTGAAAGCAGGTACGTTTCTGAATTCATGACCATGGAGAATTGCTTGTCCCTTTAATTTAGGGCACTACAGACTAACAAATGTCCCTACCAATAGGATGTTTTGGTCTGTAAAGAGGCCATTAACAATGGAATCTGATGTTTTATGACCTAAGCCTTGTCCATGGGGATTTTATGAGAGCTTCTGGGAGGTTTATTTTAAGTGATTTGACCTTCAACATGTGGCTGTGGCTGAAGGGAAGAACTCCAGGGACATCATGACCTTAACCTTGGAAGGACAATTTCTTGATTTCCAGACTGTTTTGAAAAACAAAAAGAGCCATTTGTCTAAATCTTTTTAAATGGGCATAAAGTAAAGTATTGGCTCATAAACAAACATAAATATTTTGCAGAAAACTAAAATAATGCATTAATAAATTAAATTCCTTTTGAAATGAATATTTGTCAATTGCCAAGACTTTTTGTTGGAAAACAAGTGATACATGCCGATCCTTATCAATGGGGAAAATCCAGTATTGCATAATTAATACATTTATAAATGAATGAAAATATGGTGTATTATAATCGTTCTTGGGATTTAAAGGTACTGCATAGCATGCGATGGGTAAAACTTCAGATAGTTTCGGATAAAGTCAACCATTGATGTCCCACGTGGAACATTGCTATAATTTGTGTCTATATATGAACAACAATCCTAGTTAATTTCTCATTTGCATACTTCATGTTGAAGATATAGGTTTTCAGTGTCACCTAAAACTCACGTGACTCGGCTATATGAGGGACATTACCTTTAATGAGTGTTTGTGGAACAGAACTCTCAGACTGTCATGGTTGGTTGACTGTGTTTATTTGGCCAATTACTACTTAGTAATATATTGCTTAGAGAGATTTACGCAGAGGGGTGTTTGATATTGGAATAAAACAAAATGACATAAGATTATTGAGATCTATGAATTATTTTGATATTTTTACCTTTCTAAAGCTATTCACAGTAGGATACTGCTATTCTGCACAGGTATAAAAAGCTTTCTTCCACTAATCTCAATAGATATGAAATGATAAATAATTTAAGGTTGGTTTATAAATTATGCGCTTTCTTATGTGGATATCACGTCTCACATCCTAATGATGATACTTGAAGATATGTCTTTTTGTCAACATTTTGAAGCTAGGTTTAGGGCGAGTGGAGAGTTTTTTCTTCAAAATAATTTCTTCTGTTAAAGTTAGTGCAACCCTTTGTTTTGACAGTTTTATGGCACTTGTATAACAATACTTTGAAGAAGCCGATTAATTTGAGCTTCCACTAATTTTTGTCTGATTTCTCTTGATATAATCGGAGCTTTCTTGATGCTTCTGCTCTCGGCTATTTGGGAGGTGATACAGGGTCTTCTTTCTGTTAATTCACACTTAAAGTAATTGTTATTTTAATGGATGTTAGTGGAATGACTCTACTCAATGCAAATCCCCATAGTTTATAGTTGCTGGAAGGCATAAAGCAAATTTGTTTTAGCTCTATATTGAGTGATCAGTAATGTTGTTGATATCACGATTCAGCCTCGAGTGAGAATCTTTCATTGACATACATTGATTGTCTTCATGATTTTTCTCTGCCTTAATTATGTAACCTGATCTAACTCTACATGTAATACTAAATCAATTACGTAAAATATAAAAAAAGACCCCAAAAATGTGAGAAGAATGACTCAGAGCTTAAAGAGATTGGGAGTGTTTCGGTTCCTTCGTCCTGTTGTCATTTGTTGCTAGGTTTTTAAACAAATTTAAATTGAAAAGTAAAGTAGACAATTGTGGTAATATTATTTGATTTTTAACTATATTATATAACATGAGACTCAGAACTCAGAAGGATGGATATAATTATTTTGGTGTGGTTGTGAAAAGTTAAAACGTCTGCATGTTTTATACAGGCAACTGTTAAAGGCTAAATACAGATAGAAGTGTATAATATTAATAGTTAGTTTTCAAACCATGAGCCTAAAAAAAAGGAAGTTTGGGTTTATAAGAAGTCATATCCGGTAGTCCTCTAGGCTCAGTGGACCCCATAGAGGCAACTGCAGGCTTGTAGGATATGTTTGTGAATGTACCATCCTCCCCTTTTGTCTATGAGATTAGAACTTGGAAGAAAATAAGCCTTATCTGACAGGCTCTCTGGGCTAACCCTAATTATAAGGTCAGCACTGGGAGTGGCTAGTACCTTGATTGTAGGGCCTATTTTATCATCATACCCTTTGATTGTTGTAAAGGACAGCTATTTCCCACTGTCCCTGAGATTAGGGTTTGAAAGATGATAAGCCACTTCTGGCTGCTAGTTCTTACAGGCAATGATGGAAGTGGCTAGTTAATTGCTGGTCGGACCTGGTTATCATCATATCCTCTGGATGTGGTGAAGGATAGCTTCTGCTCCCACCATTGCCCCTGTCATACCTAACGGTGTTGCTTCTAGTCAAATTGAGTGTTTTTGTGAAAGTGTACTTTCAGGAAGCACTGAAACCTCCCTAATACCCAAATCCTTTAATCACATGCAATGACTGATGACTGACCTTATTTGCCTCTTCAGTTCACAGACGTGAATGTTAAATGAGACTCAGGCATAGTATGTATAATAGCAAATTCATACTTTTAGCATTGACAGTATAATCATGTTGGCATGTTTTTGTAAAAAAAAATATGCCCACCAATCCCCTAAGGAATAGCAGCAACAAATAGAAGTAACTAGATCTCATGAAAAGTCACCAGGATTGGCAACACAACCTTGTAAGACTCAAGGTATTGGATTACACTTTCTTGATGTGAGTGTTCATTCCTTTCAGCCATAGTGCCAACCTACTGCAGATTGTTATCCAGAGTTTGTTGCGGATTTCCATTATTTCATAAAGAAATATTCCCATGCTGTATATATGCATGTTTCTCCAGTAATAATAGTACATTGAGGCTATATCACTGAAATACTCATGGGATAAACTTGTCCATTAAAGTAGCATTCTCAAAGTTAAATATGAATATAAAAACTAAGTGATTGGATATTCGCTTGAACATAATATATTATTTAAAAATTTATTAGTATCATCCATTTGGCATGTGCTATTTTAGTATTTTATTACAACTTGAGAACAGGTCTACTCATGTGTGGTGCCTCACTTGCCCCTTTAACATCACTCATGATCAGTACACTCATCAAAGCACCCTAATGGCCCTCCTTAGTACACCTATGCCCTATTTATGGTACTAATCAGAACTCTGAGGTTTAGGAGACCTGTCATGATTGGATAAAGGGATGTTTTGTCCAGACCATGGCTGGTTTTGTAGTAAAGCATTCCTGTGGGCATGGACAATTCTTCTCTCTGTCCTTTGGTATCAGGTCTGCCTTTGGGTAAACCCCAAGATTTACTTGGTCTTCTTTTTATTGTTTGTAGATTTCCAGGAGTGCAAAAGTATGAAAATAAATTGAGAGCTCATTTTATTGGTTTCGATGCATCAAAACCTATCAAATTTTGTATGTGTGTGGTGTGTGCGTGTCTGGCGTAAGGTCTAGTAACAAGTTATTTGATAATATTAAATATAAGATAATAAGATTAATTAGAACTTTGCAAAAGCCCAGTCCTTCTACATGTATGCTACCGTATTCATTCTAATAGAAGCGCACTGCGCGAAAAAAACACAAGACCATGCGCGTTTATTAGAGCTATTTTTTTTTTGATTTTTTTTTTGATTTTTTGATTTTGATTTTTTTTGATTTTTTTTTTAAGTGTGCTGCTATTGTTGTTTTGTACGTTTTAGCTCATCCTTTAGTAGATTTAGTG
>JAODAF010651200.1:0-12800 GCA_027574765.1 Molpadia intermedia
CCCATGTACATTAAACTCTTATCTACAAGATTTTGATGGTTCCGTAACAAAAATCTGCTTTGGAGTTCATAAACGAATGATTCTACTATAATATATGATCGCATCAAAATATTTTCACTACACGTGCGTTAAGAAATGGGGATATTTCTTGGGAATTTTAACACTCAAATCTTGGGATATATCAAAATAATATGGAATTTATGTAACATATCTGGGGTTTTATCACTAGATCTGGGGATTCTAGGGATTTTTTTAAATTACGTAGTACTAGTCTTGGCATGGCTTATATCGTGAATTGAAAAGCCTCGCGTAAAGCAGGTACCGGGAATAAGGGATCACAACTTTACATTACGAATTTACGATATGTTCCCAACACTCTGGTTTGCATGTGTTAACATTTCCATAAAACATTCTGCTTAGAAGTTTTAAAACAAATTAATTTACTGTGCCACACCGCGGCGGTGTTTTTACTGCGTGTTCGTTACAAGCCGGTCTAGGCGTTGCATTACGATGCTTTCCTTTCTCTGTGCAGTGTATGGCTAGATTTCGGCAGTTTCGTAATTTAGGTAGCCTAGAAGTAAGCAAAAAATCGCGCCTTACGATTTTCCGAACTCGTGTGTAATAGATGCCTACAGTTAATAATGAATGACTTCCAATTGCTTCAACTTTAATCCCTTCACAAAAGCGTCGTATTCTCGCGGCCGACTTAAAAAAATTAAAGCTGCTTAAAGGATTATTGTGTGTACTATTGTGTGTATGAATAGAGAAGCAAGCAGCCGCGGGCGGATTAAAACATCGAACCCGAAGGGTCAGGCCTGGACCACCAGACCATGTCAAACAATAGCTGTATTCATAGCGGGCACCCGCGATTGGATTATCGGCGGGCAAAAACGCCCGCGGCATGCCGCATAGAAATTTTTTGATATGGTCCCTTAACAAGCATAACATGCTGGTATGGGGCTAATAAATTTACCCTGTTCCCCACCAATGGTTTCCCTGATCATTTGCTTAACATGCTCCACAGAAAAACTATTAAACACGTTTGTTACAGATCAGACATTGCACTCTTTGGCATACCATCGAACTCTTTTATAACTTACCAAGTTCACAGAAATCACCCGCAAAACATGCAGGACAGTCGCAACGATAAAACGTACACAAGGTATCCTGGACGCACGGGGCACCATTCTGACATTGATGGTTAAGACAAGCATCCAATTCTGAAAGAAGCATTAATATTAGAAATATTAAATCCATATCCACATCAATATTAAAATATTAAATCCAAACATATTAGATCCAAACATAAAGTTAAATGATGCTAATAACAATGTACAATATCTCCAGACGTTTTGCTGTATGCTTGTTAGCAAAGAGAAATTGCTGTTTGCCACATAGCATATGCAAGCTTACAATAGAATTCACAAAAGTTAGGGCATATAGAGTATGCATGTGCGGTGATGTCACATTGCTCAAATTATCTGTCAGGCCCTTAGGCACACAAAACCTTCTATATACTTGCTTGGATGTGGGTGCTCAATATTTCAGCATGTATGAACAGTAAAATAATAATTTTCCTTGGTTTCTGTGACAATTTTTACAAAGTACAGCACAGCAAGATTTGGACACTTTCATGCAGACACTAGTTCAATTTCATCCAAACATAAACAATGAAGGTGTGTGACAATCTTAAAAATTTTCACTTAAAAAACCTGCCTATTTTCACCCAAAATGGACCTTATCTTAACAATTTGTCAAGAATGTGGGTTCTTTACCACATGGAACGAACACTGTCAATTAGTGGGATTACCAGCCAATGATAAAGTTTTTGTGGACGGCCTGCCAGGCGGACTGACACCCGGATATCTACTGGCACAATTTAAGGCTCGCATTTACTCCGCATGCTCACCAAAAAACCTCCATACAATACTTCTGAATTAACAATTAAAATGTACTTAAAACATGCAAATGTAGATTCTGATGTGTGTCATTTTTTATAATTTCTGATGCATAGCTAGAAGGAAGTTTATGAGCATGGATAAACATCCATTCAGGAGTTTGAGCGAGTCTCCCTTCTCTTTAACACAAATTACGTACCAGTTTGACAAAATGGTCCGGTGTAGCACGTTGGGCATTCACATGAGTATTGTGTACATGAACCTTCTATAGGAACACAGGCAGCTCCGTTTTCACACTGGTGATCAACACATGCACTAACAGCTAAGAAAGACATGAAAAAGTAATTATATCACTACGTCCGGAATGGAACTCCACTTCAACCATAAAATATACAAGGATATTAAAGACCAATCCTCACATTTTATAATGTATGATGCATCAAGCTATAAAACATGAAAAAAAGGTCTTCATATCTCACTAACCTAAGTTATAATGTTGTATTGCTAGACATGCAAGGTTCAATTGTATGAGGATGAGGTGAGATTACATTCATGGAAATGTCATGTCATGATATTTTTTCATACTTGTAATGCTGTTTCATGTCATAAATGGCAATAATTAAGTGGATTTAATACCTGCCAAAAGCTTGATGATTTCAAAGCTAGTCAAGAATGGGAATTATTTCACAATATTTTCTGTAATGTTTGTATATCATTAATGATTTGGGTTCAAAACAAATAATTTTGGTTGGCTTTAATGATGAAATTAATGTGAACCATGATTTTAGTTTAATTGAATTCAATCGCATCATGGTATCATTGGTGTCTACTATGTTTAAATGTTTTTATATTCCAAAAGAAAACTGGCATATATGATTATCAAGAAATTACTCTATTATCAAATTTTGACAAACTAAACTAGCTTTCTTCTATTTTTTAATGTAAACTCTTTTTGTCATTAATGTGTGTAAATTTTGTTACTTACCAATTTGACAGAGAGACCCTGTGAAGCAATCAGAGCAGACACAGAGGAAATCTGTTTCACTGGTGACCACACAGGCACCTCCGTTCTGACAGGGGTCAAGGTTGCATGGATCAGCTGTTATAAGAGATAATTGATAATTGATCTAATCTGGTTAAGGAAGTCACTAAAGGATTATATTTCAACATGTCCATTTAATTTAGTCAATGAAGAAATTACTTTAAGTCTTCTCTTCTTGATCAGATGCTAATGAGGCATGAAATAATCGATACCACCCAGACTGCAATTTAGTGTTGTCATCCACATGTAACTTCAGAGAAGGCTACGTATATAATCTTCAAGAATCTCAATCTCAAGAAAGCAATGTCAAACCAAGAAACAACCAATGTATCATAAACACTACCACTGAAAAACAACCACATCATCATAGCAATCGCTGTATATATCTCTGCCAGCCTGAAGTCGGCAAGTACTTAGTTTCGACCTTGGTGTCAAGTTGTAAAGATGTGTACACATGCCTTCTGCTCTGCTCTGTCGACAGAAACTGTCAGATACAGTAGAGGTTAAGAAATAACCAAAATATATGAGCATGAGGGCATTAATACACAAGTTCATTCCATTGTAACCATTGCCATTATAAACATTGTCATTGCAGCCATTGTCATTGTAACCATTGTCATTGTAACTATTGTCATTGTAACCATTTTGTGCAGCCAATCAATCAACTTCAGAAACAACATTTATATGTTTGGAAACCATAGATTTATCCTAACCCATACTACTCAGATTGAACACATGATATTCGTTCCATTTTTCTTCATTATATGCCATTGGGTTGTTGTTTTGATTTTTTCAGGTGGTTGGGCTGTAGCTTGGCTCAGTTGTCAAGTCTTTAGCTTTACAAGGACATTGTCCAGGGGTCTATTCCTGTGTATGGATTCAGAATGGTGGTTTTCAGTGGTGATGAACATATTTTGGGTTCATTTGTTGCCAGTGATGCTGACTTGGGTCCATTCTGTGGCCTCTCCATAATAGTCCCATTCAGCATGGTTGTCGTGCAGTTTGCTTTGACCTCTCTCAGCCTTTCAGAAAATTGTCAAAAACTTGGGAACACACCAATATAGATGACAATATTATATGATGGTCCCAGGAGCAGGATGGGTTACATGCCCACCTCATCATCCCACTGGTCAAAAATAGAAGGCTTTGTTAATGCCAGTTTACATCCAGGAGTGAAATTCCTCGAGCGGATTCCTAACCTGGCTCTAATAATATTAATGCCACAAATTGTCCCATAAAGGTAGCCAAGTGGCATGACTTGAAATAACTGGTAGAACTGGCAGTAAAGTGCCATTGGACCCTTTTTTTCTTTACCTCTCCCCCTGACGAATTATGGAATGGACAGCAAATAATTGCATGCCTTTTTGCTGCTTGTACCCTTATCTGTAGTTATTTTTGCTACACCCTTCTCAGTCTTAAGTCTTCAATTTGACTTGATTAAATATTATTCCATCATGTAAAGCTGCATATTTTCAAATCAAGAACTCTCTCTCCTTACTGCAAAGAGATGCACAGTGTTTTTACCATATAGTAATATATAACCCTCATACCTTAATATTAATCATGGATACATCAAATAAATATGCTCCTTAAAATTTGTATTGTATTTCAAAAGTCAAACTGAACAGCATTGCAATGACATATTGCTATGATGAGAAATGACATATTATCTAGAATGGTTATGGTTCATGTCATATACCCATTACTAAGGTTGAAACTTTAGTAACATCCGTTACAAACAAGCTATTAAGGTAAGGTATTCACAGTACATTGTGGAAAATGTTTTCTGTTTTCCTTGAAATCCAAAGCACATTTTTTTACCATTGATATATGAATTCCTATAATAAAGTATGAGATAGCCAAGACCGAAGCTTGAATGTGTTTTTCATGTACTATATGCCTACAGTAGCCATATAGCTAGGCTACCATGGTTTCAGCCTTTTTGTAGCACAGGTACAGACTTTGCTGTTGCCAAATTCTTGCCTTATTGTTAATTCAAACATAGCATGGTTAGTTCTTAAAATTTATAAAATGCTTCAGAAATGCCTCAATTTCTAATTTGGTTAACTCCTCTTGCAATTTTTAAAATGCTTTAGAAATTTCTCAATTTCTCAATTTCTAATATGTTAATATTTTTCTAAATTGCCTGCAAATTCTAAAAAAAATCTTAACTGATAACAAGGAACTTGTTGTAAATTGAACAGATTACAGATGAAAGAGGAAAGTCTAGCTATGGCAAAATCCAAACATTCCAAGTAATCAGGTAACTATATATATTTAATTTTGTGGCATTATGTATTTTGAGATCTCAATATTTTACCCTTCCAATTCACCAGATTCCACCCATTGCTTTATACAACATGTTTTGACATTGCTTCACAAGACCCACATTGAACCTAGTAAAAGTCTGAATTCACCAGACGTGTGTGTATTCTGGCAATCCTGGTATTTACTTTATGAATGTGTTTACATGCTTATAATATATTGTGTAGGCTAGTGGTCCTGTAAAGGAATACATGTTGTATGATACATTAAAGGTGCCATCTATGTTTTTACATTATATTTTCAATTAAGTAAAAAAATTATTGTAATGTAAAGGTTGCAATATAGTAATATTTATGATCAAATCAGGAGGGTAGGCATCTATGCTAATGGTAAAATGAAATAAATCTAACAAAATATTACAATTTGTAATGTATAATTATGAAATTCTCACCAGTTTGGCAGAATTGCCCCAAATATCCGACCACACACTGACAAGTGAAGCTTCCATCCTGTAAAATACAGGTGGCTCCATTTAGACAAGGATTGTTCTCGCATGGTGATGGATCTAAGAAAAAAAATTACAACAGAAGAAAGCATCATTCACTACCCATCTAATACCCTCTGAATATGCATGTATAACAAATTTTAAAACACCAATATCTAAGATGGAAGTACAATACCATTCATTACAACATAAAACCAAGTTGAATATTCATTCACTGCCCCTTAAATTCCTCTGAATATTCATACATAACAAATGGAGTGTTTAGAACACCAATTTATAAGATGGAAGTATTATTCCTTACCCCTTAAGAACCCTTTAAATATGACTTTACTACCCATTGATTTATTATCAGATGTCATATTGTATTCAGCCTGTTTATTGAATCGAAGCTTGTCTTACATCTTAACATCTAAATATTTAACCCAGTATTAGTAACAATACAGAGGGCAACATACATAATTAAAACATGTAACATCCCCTCTATATATATAGGATGTGATGTATATAATATTCCAGTGATGGATGGTGGACAATCAGAGTACAAGAGGCGAGGAACCTCTAAACATCATTGGATTTTTTTTATATATAACAAGCTTATTTTGCAACATTCAGTCCATTAGGTTAATCATGACTACTATTGCTGGTACTATATTCTGTTGGTGAATACCGGTTATTCATTATTTTTCGCAATTTAATATTAAAATGCCTCTATTTCTGTAACACACATATAAGTGATATGAATATCTTTGAAATTGTTTGGCATTGAAGAAGGTCTCAACAATTAACTCTTAAATAATTCTGTGACATTTATTATGGCTTATGCTTTGGGAGTTGTTGAAACATAGTGGTCACAAAGTACTTGGTAAATTTCTTTTCTACTATGTATATAAACCATGATTTTGTTTATTTTGCAGAACCGATACATACAAACGGATTATTTGTTATTCATTCAATAACTCGTAGTGAATCAATAGTTAAATATTCAACTATCAACAACCATAACTGGTATTAGGTTTTAGGTCTGTGCTTGACAAAATGTTTTGCTGTAGAAATTCTTTTTGATTCGTCACTTTTGGATAATGTAAAGTATTACTTTCAAGTAATTATAGGTTGGCATATTCAACAATACTTTGCCGTGCAAGAGAAGTTACTGTGTATTAATACAGCAAAGTGTTTGGTCAAAACAAGAATCCCAGTATTATTCCAAAATCAATGTCTAGTAGGCTTGGGCGAGCACTCGATTCTACTTCAGAATCGCGATTCTTGACCTGAGAATCGAGTAACAATTCCACACAGAGTAGAACTCGATTCCATACACTGTATTTCCCCCCCATTTACTTTTGATTTTAAGCTTCATATTTTACTTTGGTCTTCCAAGTATTTCATAAATATTGTACCTACTTTCAATAAATAAAGGTTTTCAATTTTATAAAGAAAGGAAAAGATATTGTTGTTATCACATCTTGCAATTTTATTGGCATTGGGTACAATTCTGTACTAGTTACTGCTTCAAAACTAACTCTATTTTGGTCATTGAAAAATTGTTATGACGTCATCAATGGAAATCAAGTATCGTTCGGAATCGCGATTCCGATGGCAGAGAGTACTCAATTCCAAAAATCTGTGGAGTCGCCCAAGCCTAATGTCTAGCTTGTACCTCATCAGGCCCGTAGCCAGGAATTGGCCATGGGTGGGGTGAACCTAGAACAAAACGATTGCTAATCTTGCAAATTTTATTTTACCTATAAAATCGTGATTTATAGGTGCAATGATACAAAATACGTTCTTCTGTTGTTTTGTGGCAGTATGAATTTTTCTGAATACTTTGACACCAAAAAATATGGGAATTAATAGCGATATAAAAAGACAAATAAGCTCAAGGGTGGGCGGTCGCCCCCTTCTTGGCTACCCGCCTGTACCTCATCGGGTTGGATTATTAAGAGTGGGCTGTAACAAATAAATATTTTACCTTGGCATGCATATTGCTGACACTGTATAATATCTTCATCTCCATTGGCGTCGGTCAGCGTAAACTTGGGATTGGAAAACTGATTTTGACTCAGACGGACACAAACATAAGGGACGTCTGCACATGACAGTGAGCTTAGATCCAGAATGGTCTGAATGTTGAATAATGTGGATGATGTACCGGCTATAATGCCTTGATTCAATGCAGCAGATGGTAAAGTCGCTACTGTTGACACTAGAAGAAAACATAAATAGCACATGACACATGATAGCAAGCGTAGATCTAGAGTAGTCTGATCGTTGTTTTATGGTCAGAGCCATAAAGTTTGGTAAGAAAATGTTTTAAAACTCACTCTTTACATTTGGCCTAACAGGTCATTCGTTGATTTCGTTTGATATGGCAGTTTTCCACTACTGTACATGTACTGAGCTGTTCAATTTCATTATATGAGAAACAATGGGAATCTTCAATGCCCACAACCACAATAAGCAGTCACGATTATTGCGCAGTTACAAATAGATCCAACAGTTACAAATAGATTCAATGCATTTCATTACTCCACAAACAGTTTTTCAGCATATTTGTTGATAATAACACCAATTAACTATGGTTAATTTTTATTATTTTAAAATTTTTATTGGTGTTGAAGATAAATTCAAAGTACAGAAATACTTGGTGAACTGACTCAATCAGCGAGCAGATGTATTATTTAATACTCCTTTCATGTGTTTCACATCTTTGGTGCCGGTGCTTCTTTAATCATACCACATGCAGTCCAAGCAAGGTTGTGACGCGCAATCAAGGTATGGCTATATTATTTCTCATTCGCAAATTAGATCACTGTTTTAAGCGTTGAATGGAGTAACATTTTTAGTTTTTTATCATTATACAAGTGTACTGATGTAGAGATAGAGAGTAGCCTACAATACAGCTAACGTTAACACTAGTCATTTTCAATTAGTCTTTACTATAGTATATGTTAGGCTAATGCTAGCGATTAAATATTTCATGCTTATTTCATACTTTTACAAAATTTGTATTTGTTAACATAGCAGGTGTCAGTTTCGTAATTACCACTAATGTGGCTACGATACTCCTGCCGTATAGTCCATGTCATGGCCACTGGTCAGAGTACACAATAATTTTATCTGATCAAAATCCCTTATCATGGGTCATAATAAATCAACAACATTGAGAACAATCACTATGAAGAAGAGAATCTATTCTGAATCTATACTAGATGTTGTATTATAACAGAACTTCTGCATGCCAAAGTACAACCAGGCAGTGTTGACTGTGGAGGCGCTCTGGAATTGACAAGTTAAACTGCACACAGCTGAAGTTGTATGCGAGCTATAGATCTTCTGAACAAGTGAGTGGCAATTGACCAAATTGGATGCAAATGTACCAAGGGTAATTTCGTTTGGTTTCAAACATTACGAGTTGAGGCTTGCATTCAATACTTGAGACTCGTCATAAAACTTGCCCTAAAAAACTTGCAATTAAAGACTTAAGTCTCATGAACTTGGGACTCGACTTGAGACTCTGAAGACTTTATACAAAAATTATTAAATAATGCACACCAAAAAACAATAGAGATTTCATGACTACTATATATGCTAAATAGTAGCCATACAACATTGACTTCTTACATGTATACACACACACACATACCTGTATGTTAGACCTATGTTTCAGCATCCTACACAAGGTGAGGGTCCTTAGTTGATGATGTGTTATCATGTACCAAATCTTTGGCATAAATGACAAAATTCAACTTTCAACCAGAGTAGCAGAAATCAACCAGACATAAATTGGAAATTCCAAATTCAACTTGTATACCTATGTAAAACAACAAATTCAACTTGCATACCTATGCAAAACTACAAATTCAACTTGCATACCTATGCAAAACTACAAATTCACATTGTTTTACATTTCCACAAACTTCCTTGGTGGATGGAATGCTTGGATTGGTCTAATGCTATTCTTTAGGTTCTCAGAAGAAAAAGAGTCCTTTGACGACCAGTGTGCTTGCTATCAACCCCGATTACTTGGTAAGATAGTTAAGCAAACACAATCATACCGAAAAGACGCAAAGACGAAAAGACGTTGCCTGCATCATTGGAACCAATAACTGATGCTTTGCCAAGAAGTAATGATGTGACTTACCTAGTCTAGTCCCATCTCCATTAATGTTTCTACTGCCAAAGACCTCAATGGTCCACAGGTCTGAACCAATGATGCTAGCTCCATTGGGGTGTGCAGTGATCCCCAGATCAAACATCAATATGTTGTTTTGGCCGCTTCTTATTTGGTTTGGGGAAACAAAGTTTGGAATCAGGGAGGTAATTTCAACACCTTCAAAAAGAAATGAACAAACGATGATGTCAGTGATGCCTACTGCATTGGCACTCATGGTAAGCTAACAAGTTTTCAGAAATAGCAACATCTGGGTTTAGAAAAATCAGCATCTGGGTTTAAAAATATCAGCATCTGGGTTTAGAAATATCGGCATGTGGGTTTAGAAATATCAGCATTTACTTGCTGATTACAGAGAATATTTCTGTTCAAGATTAGAGATCATGGGTTGACGTGCTGTCTCTCGTTTGATTCAACCTGCTCTTGGTTACCATTATTCATTATGCCCCTTTGGGGGGGGGGGGAGGGGGAGCTCCGACCAACCCTGTGACAGGACCATGCCAACCTGCAGGTAAACTTCTGGTTACATTGTTTTTCATTAAAAATCAGAGGTCATAGAATATAGGATATACACTGTTAACATCAGTTACATTCTAATAACCCAAACTGAACACACTCACCTCTGCATGTCACTTGGACACAATCTGAAAGAGCGCCATCACTGCTGCTTGTCAGGGTGAAATCAATACTTGCGGCTTGGTTCTTTTCCAGACGAACACAAATGTACTGGAACTCACCGCACACGTATTGTAAAGTGTTAATCTGTACATTGACAGACTGGATAACTCCTGTACCTCCAGCCACCAAATCCACTCCAGACTGCTGGGGATTAAGAATGATGGGGAATGTCTGGGACACGCCGGTAACATCAGGTTCCGTAGACAGATACCACACTAGGTTCCAAAGATTATCTCCCACCACGCTTCCGCCCGA
Source organism: Molpadia intermedia (assembly GCA_027574765.1). Classification (NCBI taxonomy): domain Eukaryota; kingdom Metazoa; phylum Echinodermata; class Holothuroidea; order Molpadida; family Molpadiidae; genus Molpadia; species Molpadia intermedia. Next base: position 10,815 of record JAODAF010651200.1, read on the forward strand.
GGAACTCGACGTAAATATAAAGTTAAAGGCCAGTGAATTTGAGGAGGAATGTTCCAATAGTACTGGAGGGATGGTAAACTGTAGCTGGGAATTCACAATATCCACACCTGTGATTAAAATACAGAAATTAAAGTAATATTTCTTAAGGAAAACATGGATGCCTATCTCCCTTTCTGACAAAGAAGAATAAAGCAATCAAACTTTATGACATAAAGGCATGACCCTGTGGGATAGTTTTTATTTGGGCTTACCTTTCATTTTATATAGGAACAATTGTTGATGCAGTAAGCAAATATTACCAATTATTATATTTTTCACACAACACCTACTGTATATAATGCAAGGCATGATAGTTTACATCTACCAGTTACTATCTTGGTTATGAAGACAAATTGTTTTTATAGTCATTGTAAATCACTTGTCAATATTACATTCAAATCTTAAGTTTACATGAAGATGCTTTATTATAAACATAACAAACCTAACTGGTGATACAACATCAATCAGGTCAACTAGGCCTGCACAGCAGGATTTATACCAGTACATGTAACCCACATTTCATATGAAGGCATGTTACTAAATTACAAAATTGTAATGAAAAGAAAAATTGTTCCTATTACAAAGGATTTCTTAATTATGTGAACATGAGCAGGTACCAGGCCCTATGGCCGAGCTAAAAAAGTCAATACAGTATCATGATAGAAGAACTAATGCCAGTCAGTGTTAGTCAATGAACTGACTGAGCCCAGTCCTAAATAATAAATAAAACAATTTCATAATACGTAAATAACACCATAATACCCAATAGTGATTCCGATACAATGACATGTTAATTGAGAATTCAAGACATTCATAATGCACACACCCAAAAATAAAGACCATTTACTCATTATGGCTGACATATATACCAAGTATGATATCCATTCAACTCTAGATATATTGAGATATATTTATTTATTGAGATATCATGGTTACAAGTTTTTTTACTGTGATAACATTCTAAACCCCATTCATGAATATTAATGAGATTGAATTAATTGATTGCATGTACCTACTATATACGCTTAACTGACATCACCATACCAAGTATAAAGATAATTGGACATCTTTTTGCAAAGTGATTGCCATTTTTAAGATTTTGTTAGCCCCACCCCCACCCCCACCACTCATGAGACAAAATTCATGAGACCTTGATCAAAAACAATAGGGCTCATGTACATAGTATGACACCAATCCAACTTGTAATTCTATAGATATCATGTTTACAAGCTCACATGTCACACAAACACACACTGGTAAAGACCTACAAACGAGGACTTGGGTGTTTTCCTACCCAACTATAGACCCTACTTAGATTGGCCAGAAAGCTACATGGTGCCATCCTTTGGACCCTTTATGCACCAAAAATGCAGTTATTTCATTTGTAGATGTGTCCACAGTTTACAGGTGTGCACCCTTGTCATGGTCCACCACATTTGCAAGGATTTACCGACACACACAAGTCCATGTTTGCAAGTGTCCATGATTTGTGGGTATTTACCCAAACACATATATACCGAATTGGACCATTTGCATTCAAAATGTAGATCCATCTTAGATTGGCCAAACAGGCACTATACTTTTGTCTACTATAAGCACCATGAATGCCGTTATTCCAACTGTGGACATCTGCATTGCGGGTGTGTCCACGGTTTGCGGGTGTGTCCACAATTTGCATGTGAGTATTCTTGTCAAGGTCACACTCAAATGTGGTCTAACATTAGGAAAACATCCTATTCACTTAATCTTACTAGTAGTTTATGGTTGTAGACTCAAGCATATCATGTAGCCTATAGTGTAGACATTAATATTCGCATCTGTGGCTTAGAATAGATCTTGCTTCATTCTACCAATAAAAATGCCACAAAGGCCACCTTCACCTTGACAACTGATCGCCGTGCAGCCACTAAGAGAACCAGTCAACAGAAAGTTAGGAATCGGGTTTAT
>JAODAF010651311.1:0-12797 GCA_027574765.1 Molpadia intermedia
GTATGTTAGAAATGAATTTCAGCCAAATCTGAGAGGTGACCTGTACCACCCCTGGTTGATTTGACATGGAATGACCCCACTACAAAGTCCCTAAAAGTACACTTTATGCCATAACCACCAAACCCCTCACCAAAAAAAAGTGCAGAACCTCTTCCACTGCCAAATTTGGCTGGTATTTTCTCACTGAAAATAATTTGCTTTATAAACCAAAATATGCAGTAGGGGTTCCTTGCTGCATACTAATCCATATTATCAAATATATAGCCATAACATGGTTCAACTGCAATGAATATAAATGGGTATATTTCTTTTACAGTGTTTGCCAGATACTTCTTTAGCGGCATCTCATTTTACAAATACCACGTAAGCCTTCAAAATGTATGGTAACCTTCTACAGTTAAGGGGTTTCAATTGTTCATACTCTATACTGTGACCTCAATGATATTGATGGTATGAACATCAAGAACTGTATAGGTTTATCTACTCAACATGGGTCATCTATATGCTAAGTATGAAACACCTCCAATATTCTGTTTATATACACTTTATTTATCAAAATTGTGGGAAGCCATACCCCTTCACAACAAGTACCCACTATCTATGAACAACTTCATACCGAATTTGAAAAAATTGAGACATTCAGTTGCTGAGTTATTGGCACTTGAAGAGTTTGACCTAATTAATATTTGTGACATGAGCATCAAAAACAACAGGGTTCATCTACCCACTATGGTGCATGCATGCACTAAGTATGACAGACATCCATCATTCCATTGTGGAGTTACTTTGCTTTCAGCAAGGAACCTACAAGTGGAATGTTATTCATAGAGCTGAACACTTGGCATCCTCAAGACAGTTTCCATAGAACAAAACTATGGAATGATGATGGCCCGGATATCTCAAATTAACCTTGCCAAATATGAGGCATTCGTGGACTGTTGAAGATGTTACAGCAATCGCATTTCCTTGTCACCCTGCTTGGATCTGAGCGACTACTATATAGGTCAAACTTAGCGTGAACGTACAAAGGTGTGTGTGCCTTGTTTTCCTCCATCGACTAAAACTGTCGAGTTGGTATAAGAAGGATTAAACTGTTGACATCATTGTTTTCTTAATCATCTTAGGTCAAATGAACCTTTATGTATATCCCATATCTGTCATTAGTGTTCAGTTTACCCATTATAGGTCGTATTACGTTATTGGCATGAAACCTACGCACCAAACAAATCCACGAATCTGCTATGTTTGCACAGGCTGACAGTAAATAGTGCACCCACACGCAGTAATACACCTACATGTTGACTTTGGTTAATAAAGAAGACCAAGACCATTTAAATATTTGCAGTGTAATTCACATTTGACCGTGCTAACGTGACTGTGAAATAAAGAAGAACAAAATTAATTTGAATTAATTTCCTTCTCATTTATTTATGCTTATGACAATGTGAAAAGTTCATACTCATATAAATGTAGATCTAGTATGTTTTTTTATAATGTTTCTTAATAAGTGAAATAATATCTGCTGTTTGACAGACACGTGAATGCTACTTATAAATATTTAACTATATTTCTTCATCAAATAGAATATTATTTTAAGTATGTTTTCCTCAAGAATAAAAACATCTACTTTATTTTACTTCAAAACAGTGAGAACTTTATCTAATGCAATATACAAACATACAATGTTTTGTTTACAAGTGCTGGTATATCCACCCAAGCCGAATTTATACTAGGCTTTCATATGCAGTTTAATCGAGTGGTGTTATGCATATTTGGAAATGTGCATATACAAAATAATTTATACGATGAAAAACTATTTTATAACTGTCCATCGTTGCATACTTTTTTGTTTTTAACTTGTTACTGACGGCCCATAAGGAAGGGGTCTAACCACGGAACCTTTACCATACGTTATACGTTATAGTTAATGGTCGAAAACGGCTCATGTGCAATCGTTGTCAAGCGGTTGTATCTTATTCTGAAGCACGGCATGTCATAGCAGTGAAAATTTAGTACCGATAATCTTAATAGAGGTGTTTTTGTACAGCGCTTTAGGTTGTTTCCCCATTGGGATTGTATTTAGCACTATATTAATGTTATATTAGTTTTAGCATATGAAATATCTACTAATAAGCATAACATAACTTTTTTATATGATATAATGGTAATAGGCATGAATTAAATGATAATGCTTACTTCAATATGGTTATATAATGCAGACATACTACGCTTTCTTTTTTAACCAGTTTATTCGTGAAACATGCTACCCAATTATATGGGAACATCGATGATGTGCTAATTTATGTGCGAACTTATTTATGTAAAAGGCATTTGATATGGCATTAAATAATTTGCAGTAAGAACGTGCAATATTTAGAACAAGTAAACAGTAAAACTAGACGTGGGCATACATATAGCCGCAAGCATAAGATAAAACACACGTGGCAAGATGGACTTTGCCAAGTTCCACTACTTTATACATAAACTCTAGTATAAAATTTGAGTCTGCTCTTTCTGTAATAGTTACTATAGCTTTTATAATATCAATTATATTATTAAAACTATCGACTATCATGTTACAGTTAAACATACACACAATGATTTCATTACTGTACACTTTCACTTTCCATTGGAACAAATGATATTCGTGTCTGTACGTTAAGCGGACTAGTATTATGTGTGTTATTATAAGTACGATCGATAGCGTTATATTTCACCGTCTGCACACCCTGTATACACTTGTTAATACAACCAACAAGTATCATGTTGCAGAAGTTTCGCTTAATACTGTCTAGGTGAGATAGCCACGCAGTGATGTACCAATTTGCTAAGCATTGCTACAAATTTACTAACGTCATATTTCAACCTGACCAACGGTGAAGTCAGTAAAGGTTATCAAGTAATGAGATAAGGTTTCCATTCATGTTTTCGGCGACCTCTATTCGATTCCCTCATCCAAGGATTAAATTATGTTAAAGGTCACTTTCTTCGATATATCATTAAAATTGATTGAGAGAAAAGTAGGTCGGTTGATTGCACACATACTGAGATTGATAAGAATGGAGGAGCAGATATACGTCGGTGTCTGATATTGTAACTTTGCGATATGTAATTTATGCCTCCCAGATTATCTTGCTGTGTGTGAAGTTGGCAACATGACGCTATATAATACGTATAAGATAATAAGAAAATACGTTACCTTTACATGACAACATGTTATCAATGTTTGGGAAGTGTTCATCTTCAAAATATTAATGAATATGCTAAGATATATTTAACATGGTTAACGATATACAAACCGAAGAAGAGAACTAATGACGTGTTCTTACCTCATGACTATAATACAATTTGGTAAAGGATAACAAAATAGTACAATTAGCAGTTACAATACTCTTATATAATCGATATGTTAAATTATTTGTTAACCTTTCTCACAAACCCCTTTGTGATTACGAGAAAGCAAGTAGTCGTAGATAACGTAAACTAGCATTTTACCATTTTGTTCAATTAGTCACTTATTGTGGTTTGAAATCTAATAATGATACCCCGCTAATTACCCTCCCTTAAAAAATATATATAGGTGCATTGTGTGTACTGCAAAAGCCGTGAATCTTAAGCATTCCCACATGAGTTCATGTAACCGTTTGCACAGTAGTAATGTAATCACCAAATCGACCATTACGTCGGAGGCGACACATGCCTCTTCCAATGAGCCATGTATGTAAATGTAAGGTGCAAATTGCAAAGTGTTATTTGCTACCCAAATTTCACTCAAAATTTTGATGCGTAGTTTCGACGATCTGATGATATTGTAATTGAACAACCTGGGTAAGAGAAAACGCGCAATTAGAGGATTGTTCGTGACGTTTTAGCACCTTACCACCACCATATCCCGGACGAAATTCAATGCCCTGTAATGTACTTTAGTGCGTGCCGACGCACACTCCCAGTAGCGGCATTGTTTAGTGACGTCAATGCAAACCCTATATTCGACTAACATATCTAAGGAAGTGATTTACTAAAGATATACCTGTATACGGTACACCAAATACCTTGTATTAATCACGAATGTGAGGACATTTCATCCAAATTTAGGATATAAGTAGCATGCAATGATCTATTGTAAAACGCATTAAATATTTTTGAAATTCAATTTATTGAGACTCGGTTGAAAAGTGAGACAGTTATTGCCATTTTGGGACTTACATCTCTTTAATGGAACAAACACCATACCAAACAGTACAAAAGAATTTCTACAATTGAGAACGTTAATTAAATAAGTGGCATTCGGCTAATAACTTTCCACGAAGGCGTCAACAGAAAGATTTGACGTGATAATTTCAACACGTTTTTTGCTTCATTGACAGCTCACACAACAGAGAGCTGATAATATGACATCACTGCCGTCATTGCTTAAAAATCAAAACCTGAATCAAGGAACGACGAAACCATACCTAAGATTCTTTATGTAACTTGACTACTTATTACAATCTTGTTGTGGATAATAGATCGACGACTTGAAGTCTCTCGGACCTTAAACTACAGAGACACCACTTATTACAAACTTGTGGAGACAATTAATTTGATTATAAAATGACCACCGAGAGTTGACGAATTGAAATGTTTGACATTTCATGGACACCGACTGTGTGACAACTAAGTGTCCTTAAAGTCTTGTTTGTTGCATATATTATAATCACGCCGTCGATTGTGTACGGTATCATTTTCATTGGTGTTATGTGGCTTGAGTAGTTTGTGTATCAGTCAGTGGTGTCTTAGTTCCAGCCAAATATACCATCGATTTACAACTCGTCACGTGGATGTTCATTTATCAGGACCATAACTATAGAGGTGGTTTGGGGTTCAGTAAAAACTAACAAAACCCATATTGAACGATATTGTCTTTATTTCAGTAGATCTCTGTTCCAACGTCTTGTAGAAGCATTATCTTGACAGCAAGATCAACCAAAAAAGACATGTCCATAAAAGACATATTTTGGCAAGCAGCGCCCTCCCTCTTGTGAAACCCGAGTTACGGCCCTACTCATAAAAACTGACCAGGCAATATACTGGTATTATTTGTCTCTTTGAATCACAAATTGAGTAAATTATTCGACCACGTATCTGCTTGTCCTTCTTATAAACCATCCCATTCTTTTTGGGAACTATTAGTGATTGTTTTATGTATTTACGGCGTTTACTAACTTACCCTGCTGATAAATATATATATAATGAATACTTGAGTGATGACTATACCGACAATGACAAACACGAAAGGAATTTGAATTATTTGCCGATTGTTGTCGATAATAACGAGAAATTAGTCCCAAGTACTGTCACATTGCTTTCATGAACAAGGGAAGGAATTTTTGACTATCGGGGAATTTCGTATATATATTCCCCGATAACGTCATCTTTGTTCCTTCTGCAATTTATACTTCACGCCTAAAGTCGCAGCCAAAGATTACCATCACCGTCTTTATCGGGAAACGATCAAGGAACTGCAGCTTTACTTGATTAACCTTTCATGTTTATCAGTAACATTGACTCGGTGATGGTGTGAAAGACAGCGAAACTCACTCTAGGTAGGAGAGCAGCGCTGCGTCACCTGGCTAAGCCCTTGATTAGTATATATTGTTCTACAACCGTATGGAAACACAATAATAAGACATGGGTGTCATTAATAGCCAAAATGAGTTCTGTAAATTTAATTTTGATCACTGAAATGTGTCTTAACAGAGATACCTAGATTATAGGACCCTACCTATCGTAATCAAAACATCTTTCTCCATTCTCTTTCTTAATTTGACATGTTTTTAAACAATGACTTGTGTCTATGATGATGTTATAGGACAATCAGGCGTAAATTTTGGTTTGTATTTCTTGTTATATTGCAAATTGATTGCAAAATATATTGTAAGTGTAATAATAAAAATATATATATAATTTTGCCATATAAGTATATTGCAAAATTATATATATATTTTTATTTAGAATATATTTGTATTTAAGCTTGTATTTGCTTATGTGACATCATTTGCTTAATGAATTATATATTGTATAAACAAACTTTGCTATAGTCAATAACGATGTAAAATATAAGGAAACTACACAGACAAATCGACAAGTCTTATCTCGTAGAAACATAGCTTTCGTAAACCTATCAGTGCCAAGTTTAACTTCAAATGTTAACGATAAAAATTGGCATTCAACGTTAATAATGATATATGTAGAATTTATTACAACTATAAACTATGAATATATGTTCATTGTTTCCCCTAAGCATTCTCCATATATGAATATGCCGCAATTAGCCAATCAATCGATAGAAATATTAGCAACTGTCATGTTACATCTAGGGTCTCCAATAAGATTGACCCCAACGAAATATAATTGATCACCTACAAGTAAACGTATACTGACTTCAATTTGTTTTCAAGTCTAGTGTATCATCCAGAGCACACGAATTGTTGTTAACACAGTCGACCATAAATCAATTAATTTATCTTTCGTGGAAAATTATTGCAACTTTATGACTTTATCAGCTGCTCGAGCAGCAGGGCAATTATCGTTTATAAGGTTGCAAATGATACGATATGTAGGTAAACGTAATATACCACAACTAATTTCTCAATTGACTTACATACACTAGTTTTCAAGTAGCTTTCCTACTTCTGAAAGCTGAGGAGATGTTTCAATTTCATCCAAACGAAATGACCATTGAAGTTTTGAAAGGGAAGAAGGGGAGGAATAATAGGGCGATAGGTCCACTCCTGAACAATTCATCCGCCCTCGAAAATTTCCTGTTTTGCCGTAAAATTAATATCTACATTACAATTATGATTTTTATATTACTTGAACTTTGTTTAGTCAATATCCAGGTGAAAAAGAATCAACCTATCAAAAGTCCATCACAAACATTTTAGGGACTTTACATGAGGGTGAATAATCTGGGCGGATGCACACTGAATCTAAATAAGCAAATGTTATTTAATGCATTATGTAGACCCGTGTGCTACTAAACAGTGTAATCATTTCACGATACAACACAAGAGATGTAGCTAAAAAGTACAATCGAAACATAGTAAAAGTAAAATACATGAAAACAAATGAACAAAATTTAATCACGAAAATAACACAGCATTTCTTGAGAAATTTAATTTGTAATCCATTCCGTACGAAAATATTAAACATATGTTTTATATAGGAGTGTTTCGAGATATATTCGAGATCAAGTTCAATGTCTTTAATCGTGCGAATAAATTCCGTTGGGAAATTTGTCCTGTGGATAGATCAGTTACTACCACGTATGGAAGTAAATGTATATAAATGTTTGATTAAAAAAGTTGACACAAGTCGAAGTATTTAAAAATAATGGTTACGGGTAGACCACGTTTAGAAAATTAATTTTTAATCTAAGTACTAGAACATCGGACCTTCTTAATACAAGTAAGTTAATAATCAGGCAACCTGACACCAAGGTCACTATTTCATTAAATTAACGTCAATTACAGCCCCAAAATATAAAACTGCCATAGATGCGTGATCCGAAAATGGAACTCCATCTTCTTGTGCGGAAGTTTTCTCATCAAAGTATATACTTGAAATTGCATTTTTGTATTGTTGGTTTTAGAGGAATTGATAAGCATGCGTAGACGACATGGGTACTCATATTTAAATACATTGTAGACAACTCTAGTAATAATATAGGTATGATAAACCTTCTTGGATGTATGAGACTTGAATCAGCTGCTCTCTGTGTTTTAAAACTCTCTTATAATTCTCTTAAGAAAATCCTTGAGTGGGTTATATAAAATTCCCATAATATTAGATGTTGAAGTTATAGGGGTTCTAATTAAATAATCAATTCATTTAGTATTTGGTGAATCATAGATAACATCAGGTGTATTATAAACGTTCCTTGACGTATCGTGGTTATCGTAGATACTACTGTTTGAATGATGGGCAAAGTTCATAAGGGACGTTGTTCCCTATTATAACTCACAACATAACTGCACGTAACAAATATATTGAAAGGTCTACGGTTAACATTAATATAATATTAATATATCCCCACAATCCATCTACCATTGGTTATTTTATATTCATGTTAACATGATTTCCTGTCGAGGTACGTTTTCATCCCGTGCTTCGCAATTGGCGCTAATGTCCTTAAATGACTTTTAAGACAAGTAAAACATTCATTTAATCCAATTTTATAACTGAATTTCGTCTTAAAACCAGTTAAGACTAAAATATTACAGGACCATCTGTGATCCGACCTGTAGCTTAGAAGTTGTCATTACTTGTCATTATCGTCCTTTGAAGCTAGCATTAGTCTACGATTAGTTTAGTACTTCTGTTCATACTGTATGTATTGCAAGGCATTCATGCAAATAGCTGTTGATCTCAAATAATACTTGTTTATTAGCAACAAGTATTAGAAAAGTTATGAGAAAAACAAAACATTTATTCACGGAGATTAATCAGATTGTTCACATTTGAATGACACTACCACTTTGTTTTCCTTGTTGAATTCAAAATCTGCAACGTACGAATTGATTGCCAACTACATCGTATTGTTTGTTTTTCTTACCATCAGTAAACACGTATTGAAATTAACTACGCACATTTACACACATTTGCTCCTACTCCTATTCTAAGCTAAAATAATCAATGTACTTTTTTAATTACATGATTTATATACATGATTTATTTCTTGAGAATAATTCGGCACTTAATAACTCGGCTTAGTATATTGGGATACACGTTTTTATAAAGAATAAGTAAACGTTTGGAGATTGTCAAAGTAAGACCGTCGCTGTTGTGAATATCTACTGCTGTACTTTTAAATCAGCAACAATAACGACACCTAACTTTTTGAGGTATTAACTGAATGTTAACTATATTGTATTGTCTTACCATCTGTAAACACGGTTTGAAATTAATTTCACACACATTTTATCTACTACGGTGCGTAATTACTAAGCTCAAATGATCAATGTACTAAGGATACTAATGTACCAATTATATAAATGTTTCACTTGTTAAGCACAATTTGACATTTGAAAATTACTATAGAGACTATTAAGGCTACACTCTTTATAAAGAAAAACAGTAAAAACCCTAGGAGAGTGTCAAGATAAGACGACCGATTATGTGCTTTGTGCTTAAAAATCATAGAACGCTAAAAAAGTACAATTCAAATACTAATCCACGTTTTGTTATTTTAAATTATAAATGCAAAACTAAGATTCAGATCTTTCGTTTTTTACGAAGGTCTACTTTAGTTTTACCTGCATTTCAACATCAACGTAAATATTATGCTAATATTATAACGTGATTTATAATGACACGTGTAGCTCAGTTTTAGACTATGGATATATATTTATTTAGAAGATAGATTATTCAATATCAACAGCACATGCTGTATGTAATAATACTTCATATAATCACGTACCCCCAATATACATCCATCAACCTATTTCACTTCAATAACTCGCCATCCGTCATATAGATGAAAAAAGGGATGTTTTCCTTTGAGTACTGAAGAATGGTAAACATGATAATCTACGGGCTCGTGCGGCATTGGAATTTTCGAACTGATAGTTTTAACTAGGTTTTTCTCAAAATTAACGATCCTGTTTTGTCATTTTGTCATTGATCATCCACATTTTTAGTTTAGGTGGGAGTCTGGCGTCTCCTTCGGGTGTTTATATAATGCATATTCTTACTGTTAATGTGGCCTTCAATCACATTCTTACGTCATCCATTTCTCATCAATTTTCTTTCTGTGGTTGTCTGATTGGTTTAATTGGTCCATCGATCTTTTATTATTGTATTGGTATGTATATATGTGTTTGTTTGGCACGTTGGTATTTTTGTTATTGAAAATCCATGTTCGTATATTACTTTGATGTGGATCTTACGTCATCGTATTCTTTAACATATGTCTTCCGGTTCCTTCTACCTGTTTAATCCATCAATCGCATGGCATGTCTTTGAGTATTGAGTATTGTATAACACGCTATCGTGGCATTCATGCATCATTTCTGGAGTTCCATAGACGCTTATCTATATAGATTTACCAGTCCATTCATATGTTTACTTTATCTTATCTATCAATCTTCTGTATTCTCCTTTTCAATGACATATATTATACTATATATAGTATGACTATAGGTGTATACTACATTACAGATAGAGAGATGTGATAACATAAACGTTTGCGTATTATATACATTCAGTATGTTCACATTAGTTTGCTGACCAAACAAATGCCAATATTTTCCCTTCAACATTTCAATGTGTCACAACTAGTTGTTCTAACAATTAATTTTCTTTACTAGTGATGTGACCACGTGCTGCACTCTAAGATCGCGTGCGCTACTATTATCAGTATTAAAATCGGCTTTCAATTTATCTTGTAGTTTTGTTATCCGCATGATAATATACCAAATATTACATATCCTATATCTTATATTTTAGATTTCTACGCATTTTTTTCTTTTTGTTGCCATTGCCGCTTTGATTATCAAAGTACATCTTTCGGAACGCAATCGGAAATGGTCATAATGTTTTTTATACAAGTTGAATTCCCTGAACCATGCACACGTAATCGAAACATTTTGTTGTTGTTGTCGTGCCTTCAACTATTATAAGCACGTCATATAGAATTATTTAAACGGCAGTATTTACTATTCGTTCATTCGTCTGACTCCATCACGAAACGTCAAAATGGACCAATGAGCTCTACAACGTTTTACAACAATCACGAGGAGCTGTACCAACGAGCTCTACGACGTTTGACAACAATCAAGAAGAGATATACCATGAAGCTCTACAACATTTTACAACAATGACGAGGAGATCTACTAACTATAGTGAAAGCATTAAATATTTCAGAGCAGATAATAAAGAGGTATGGACTTAACGGGCACCCTTGTCGCATCCCCTCGAGACACTGAAATAATTTGTGCAAAAAACATTGTTTATAATGCAAGATGAGGAATTTGTGTAAAGTGTTTTAATCCACCGTCTAAATTCTGAGCCAAATTTAAAATACGAGAGAGTATTATGGATAAATTCCCAATTCAAACAATCAAAGGCTTTTTTTATAATCTAGAAAGAGAAGGGCACCTGAAATAGAGTTATTATCACAATGAGCAATAAAGTCAAGAATTAATCTAATGTTTTCACCAATGAATCGTCCTTTAAGAAAGCCAGTTTGCTCATTGCTAATTAAGTTCGGAAGAATCTTTTTTATACGATTGGCTATGCATTTTTTAGATTTACGATTTTATAGTCAGTGTTAAGTTAATCAATAGGGCGCCAGATTTTTTAATAACGGTGGTCTTTGGAAGTTTTAGGAATAATAGTTATTTCTGGCCTCGTTTAACTTATTTATATGATCATCAGAAGGGGAAATAGCATTCAGATGTTCCAAGTATGAAATCTTATCGACTGAACACTCATTAATTTTCCGCTGTCTCTCAAGGAACTTTGAATAAGAAATAGAAATATATCTTATATTTAGTTTGCAGACTTCCCATAACATGCTTTTGTTGTTATTGTTATAGTTATTAATACTATCACGAATTGTATACAACAACTACTGCGTGGGCTATGAATCAACGTTATACACTGGACATACCAAATATCAGTGTATGCACTCAAAAAGTAAAGTTAAATATCGAATAATGTTTATGCACTCGGAAGAAAGAACAAGTACAATATATGTGTACGTGTGCGTGTGAGTGTGGTAGGGGTAACTTTCATCATAAGATTTTAATTTTAATTTTATACTCATAAACGTTACTTAGCAAAAGTTGAAACCCCAAACCGTTTAGATATACTTGCAAAGATTATTCAATCTCGCAACCAATAACCAGAAAGTCCCCTAAAAATACTAGCATATCATATTTAGAACCGGATGAAACTCCCACTACTTTGTTATGCCTAAAGTTTCTTTCTTCACATAGGTCATACAATTAGTTGAGATTTTGTGCTCCCCTTTTGTAATGCATTTATCCAATTATTTACGGCCCTGGCGTGCAGTGTATATTCCATATTCAGCCTTCCCCTATGAATACCCCAGTTTATTATAGTCTGTGTTGCACGAGAGCTGTCCTCAAATAGCTCATTTTGGGTTTTCAAGCTGCCATAACTTTTTTATTTCATTCTATTATCGATTCACTAAGTGCCACGTTCCAACCAATTTTTGCAATTTTAATTAAAATATAACTATTATTGAATATACAACCAATCCTCACATTATATCATGTATGATGGAGGCTTCTTAAGAAATACAACATGAAACAAATCTTCTTATCTCGAACCTTAGTGAAGTTATAAACGTATGATATTATATCTCGACATATATCTATAATAGATTAAGTGAAATATAACATGCACGCTCTCAAATTATACTTATATTAAACTTATACGAATTTCGTCCCATTTGTCTCAGTGAGAATTGAACCAATATAACATGCTTTTCTATTGGTTAAAATAAACCCATGTAAAATCAATAAACCAATAACTGCCTTCTTACCAAACTTGCAAAAAAGAAACCGCACTTTGTTATATATATATATAGTATACATAAACTTGCCCACAGGCATCATATGCTTAAAGATCACAAATTCCAGCGACATCGGTGCTGTATTTGTCTGTGTTTTGAGTGCATACACATTGTGTAAAAGATTCCACAAAACGTTTGATAAATCACTGACTGCAATCTAAGTTTGGTTTCTCGTCACACATCCAAATAACAATCAGAGGTATCGCTAAGAAAC
>JAODAF010651422.1:0-12796 GCA_027574765.1 Molpadia intermedia
CAAAAACAAATTTCAATATATTTCTGAAACGCTCGAAAAGTTGAAGCCCAAGTTTTGGAATAAATTTTCGAAAGTTGGAGAATTTTTTTTTTTTATATTTTACGTGCATGGCAGCAATAATTATGCTAACAATTTAACGATTTATCCCGTGCACGGATCGAGTCACCACGTAATATTTCCTTATGATACAGATACACCATACATCTAACATCATTGCAATACTTGAGAGGCAGAACAGTGTCGTATAGAGAGAAATCACATCTTCTTCTTATCATAAATCTCTAAATGTAAATTAGATAATTAACAACATAATTATGTCGATCGACTGAGTCCCGGAGGCACCACGCCCTCCCTCTTCCCATTTGATTCCGAAATAATTCCCCAATCCCCCATACAACTGACGATATCGTCACCTTAGAATCAGAACAATGTCATGAAGAGACGACACATTCTTTTTTCCTCATGAAACCCAAGAATGTGAAAAAAAATGAACAACGAAATTAGGTTCGATTTAATCCCAGAGGCACCACACCCGCTCGCCTCGTATCTTCTGATCTCTATAATTATAACGAAAGAAGAAATATTGGATGTCGTTCTTTCCTATATTGAGTAGCTTGTACTTTCTACTGAGCAAGTGTGGCATTTTGACATTTAAAACTGAACTTTCATGGACAGAGTACCATTAGAATAAAAATTAAAACAAGAATTTGCTCAGTTCGTGGAACTGTGAAGTAATGGAAGAAGTTGCCGACAGGTGTAAGTTTCCTTATAGAAATTTACTGGTAATGAATTTATTGGACTCGTTATTGTGTTTTATGTTTTATATAATAATGCCCTCAAAGAACAAAATGTATAGAAGATTTTTTATTTTTATTTCCTTGGTACCGCATAGTCAGTCGTATAACTGAAATAATCCAAAGAAAAGACTTATCTTCTCATTCTCGTATTCCTAACTTAGTTCACAACAAGTAAGATACAATTATAATATATAGAGAGGAGAGGAAGCATACATTGTAGGTGATTGTATTCGGTTACTGCCCCTAATACATTTGTACGACATTCCGGGAAAAAGTTCAGCTATGCCATCTAAGGTCGTCACACCTTCTGCAGACATCGTGGAACGTTTCGACAATATTTAATTTTCATATATAGTGTGACAATGTTAGCAATTCTGCCAATGTAGAGGCTTTTCCAGTTTGATGTGTGTTATAGTAAAATACTTTCAATCGTGCTCTAAAAGCCATCATCCCTTACTTTGGATCCAATTTAAGAGGTTTTCTACAATGATATTACATGGACGTCGACTTGGAATAAGATAGGCGATGTCTGGGGATTTCGAGGACGGAGGCGGTGTTCAGTTTATCTAATGGGGGACATTAATGCATTCAGTTGCACCCCTCCATTTATGACTGGAAGCCCTGAATGGAGGGTAATTAAATGAGTTTCCTATAGCTTTGAAAAATATAGCACCATTTTGCACCTAAACACTATTTTAAAAATATCTCATACAGAAGGGACACCTCTTTCTTTAGACCCATCCTTCCTTATGGCACCCAATTTGACTCCATGTCAATTAAAATATCCGCCCCACATTAAAAAACATATCGACGCCCAGTTGTTGTTACATACATACTTAATGAGTGTGAATTCGGTGAAGCTGTTTGGTGCTGAATACAAATGTAACCGCAATGCACTGTCGTGATATTAAACACAAATGACATTGACATTTTTAAAGTATACACGTACAGTATAGTACGTTTAAGCCTTGGATTCCTGCAGGGACCTTTCGTAAAACGTGGCTCCCATAAATAGCATGTTTATTATTTAAGCGAAAAATTGGTTTCAAGATCTTTCTATATTTCACATAGTCACATTAGTATATACAGAGTATTCTAATTTCATGGAAGAAATAGAGAACCCTGGAAGCCACATTGATTATTAAGTTACATGAACTTCTTCTGGACTTAAACCTACAGCGGGTATGCCTGACATTTTCTATAGCTAAACAATAGCCGTTCCTTGTTTATAATACGCCATTTATAAATGTATTGTTACTTTGGTAATTTATGATGATTTTATTTGTTTGCAAACGTGTGAGTAAAGGTGTAAATGATTAGGTCTATCTGAATAAATAATGGAGGATTCGTCCAGTTATACTCAACCACCTGTTTTGGTCGTGCAAGATGGTGAAAAGTTTGTATGCCGATGCTTGCAAGACCAGATATAATATATTTCTACTGCTCCAGTCTTTGTTCATGACGGTTTCACTGATAGAATTAAGAATATTATTAATATAATATTATTCTGTAAATATAATAATCACACATTTGAATTAATAACACTGTCCAATATTGTTAAAAATTCAGTTAGATATTGAGGAATGTATATTAGAAGAACAGAAAGACGAGGCACGAAAATGTCAATTATTTCGTAATGGTTCTCTTTGTAATATTAGTAAATACTTGCGTATAAATTAACATAATGTATAGAGCATTCAGTTGGTTTTATGTAACATTTTTCCAATACTGAATAAGAACTGTCAAATAGAAAGAAAGGTATTTAATGTCATCAACTCATAAAAGTTGCCGACAAACGTTTTGAAGATTTGAAAAGGCAAAGTGCACCCTCATTCTCATGGTTCGCAAGAATTATAGACGAGATCAAAATCTAGTCTATATAGATCTGAAACGCCTACACGAGGATATAATAAAATTGTGATATCTCTTACACTGTGAAGATGTAGTACGGTATACAGTGCACTGTGTTCTAAATTAAAAAGAAGAATTATAGCTTTTGGTGGCTTATTTCTATGTGAATTATCATCAATAAAAAAGAGTAAATTGTGAAAAAAATGATTCTATGCTAGAAAATAATATATGCGCATAAATTCGGGTGCCTCGTAAAGAAGATCACTCGGTGCATTATGCAAAACGTTCCTCTAGATTCGGCAATTGAAAGACCATCTATCACGTGGCACTATAAAAGTTTACCAATAGGACTCCGACTCCTGTCTCCGACTTATTCATGTATCTTGCGATATTTTTTTTATTTCATAGATTCATTAATTTATTATATTTTCATGTGACGTACACACTCTCACCTTCTTGTGCTCATATTATATCAAGGGTTACCCGGTAAGATGATATATCGACTTGGTAGAGCGATATGGCATCAGGGATAGTATGGTGTATACATTCTGCCAGTTGGTATGTTACTTTTAGCAACTATTAGGAACGGTAGCTTTGCTATTAACTGTGTTGGTTGTACAGTAAATTTCGGCATGTCAACGGCTTGATTTTGGCATTGGTCGTGTTTCAACGTGATTTCCATTTCCGCAATTCCGTGGCAAGAAAATGGTTATGAATATAATTTAGCCAAACTCTCATTAATAATTAAAGGTCGCCATGTATCAAAACGTTGTCAGGCTGCAATTGTCTCTAGCGCGCTAGCAACTAAAAACTGTTCCATATTCCTGAATGAATATTTAGACTTTGCATTAATTTGGGCTAATTTTGCTTAAATTATCATTGGAAGGCGGAAGTTTTACTTTTACTCATATACTAAATATTAAAACAATAACGAAACAACATAACTCACGCGATTCTGTCGAATATGTTTAATCTACGGGGAACTTAAGAAGAGGATAAATTGTTCGACAAAACTATATAAAACTACAACGGTAACACTTGTCATCACTGGACCAACCCTGTCAATATGAAAGCCATACTCAGTACAAAATATGAGAATGAAGTCAATGTTACTGAAGTTTTTCACCAAAATTGTCTTTGCCAAATTTTGTCAAGGATGTGTTCTCTTTTAATTTGCTACCTGAAACCATCACTGTCAATATGAACACCATACTACAAATGAGAGGATGAAAGCCAGTGCAAAAGCTTTCAAATTTTGAACCAAACAACTGCATTTTGTTACCAATATGAAAGACATCTCACTAAGTATGAGAGAATGAAAGCTAATGTTTATAGTTTTCACTATTGAGCCCAAATCTGTTAGTCTTTTTCACTCCAAATTCACCCTCCGTTTTGAATAACCGTCCGTAATGTATGCTTCTTTCTACTGGGAAACAACACTGTCGATATAAAAGCCGTAAATAAATTGGGAGATTAATAAACCATCCACCTAATACTTAAATGGAGCAATCACGAGTACAAGGGCGATCGTTTTACGGTATTAAATTATATTATTGTTTGAAAGCTAGTTGAACAATCAATAGTCATACCATTCTTACATATGCCACTACACTCATTATGGTTTCGATAAGTGTCTGGTGCATAAGTTTATTTACTATCTTGGTGCCAATCAATTGATGATGCAGGTTTATCTTGAGTATCGTTTATGTAAACCCGATGCATACATCTTCTGCGCACATTACTTTCTATATTTTGTACGCTATATAAGTGTATATCATTGTAATATGTTATTGACATGTTTGGTATAATTGCATTTTATATTATTGTAATATGTTACTGACGTGGTTGAAATAAACTTTATTAAATTAAATCAACCCTTATAGTTCTATAAGTACATTTTATAACCATTATTCTAAATAAACGCATATCATTAAAAAAATACTTACATCACGAATATTTCAAATATCATATGTAAATATATGATATTTAGAATATGTAATTAATGTATAGCCTACTTAATAAACATTTGAATAAAGTATACCAAGTTACAATGATAACCTTCACCTATATATCAAATTCGATGATATAAAATAATTCCATAAGCAAATTGTACAGACTAGTACAATTCCTGAAACAATATAATACTTGCAGAAGCGGTATTAGTATGGTATATAGTATACACAGTGTTTCTCAACTATTATCGTTACAGTTCTTTAATGCACCAAGATTGCATTTGGTCAATTCCAATGAATCATAATATCTCCTACTTAAGATAAAGCAAGCAATTACGATACGAAGAAATAATATATACATAATTATTTTCAACTAAAAAATAATAATTCAGCACATTGCAAATCAAAATGACTTGAAAAATGTTTGAAACAGAAAACACCTTGTATAAACAATATGTTTATGGTTGTGCAACATTCCTAAAGCACATGGAAAATAAGAATGAATAAATATGAATTGTATTCGTAGAACACGTGAAAAATAAGAAAAGTATCTTGTATGAACAATATGGTTATGGCTGTATAACATTCCTAAGTCACATGGAATATAAATATAAGTTTATTTGAGTAGAAAATACTACGTGTTTTAGTAACTTGAGCTTGAAAGGACTGAGCTAATTTAATAGTATCTGATTCTGAATCTTTGATAGACGGAGTATTACTTCACTCTTCAAACTCGTCTTTGCTCTTTTGGAATGAACCACTGCCACACTAACAACCTTTTCAACTAATATGATGCTGGTGAGAAATGATTTATATATCGTTGTTAATCATATTCGCGTGATTCTTTCAAATTGCACTCAATCATAACGCCTTCGTAGCTTCATTCGCGAATGTTTGCTCTCGCATACATTTTGGCACATAGATTACTATCATTTGTAGGAAATTCAACTATTCCAAATTAAGTAATCATGTGAATATTGCCGACACTTTCTTCTCAGATACATTTGATCAGTTACTATTTATCATTGACACCAGCACACTGATTGATTAAAACAGGTGATATGTATGAGGTGTGCACTACACGTATGGGATGCAAAAGTGAGTAGATTATGGCCGCCAGGGGACAGGGTGACCTAATGATCAAACGTTTCACCGAAATACGGATAAATCCATTATTTCAAGGTCAAATTCATAATTATAGCCAAATATATATATATAAGAAATTAAAAAATCAGCAGGTAAGAACAATATTTCTGCAATTAGGCAAGCTGTCAGTCTGTTGTAGCAATGTAGGAAGCAGATGCCATTTTTTGCAATTACCACATTTTGTAAGCTCTCCCTGCAGCACTTTAGTTCTCGCTTAATAATGAGCCTATCGGGCTTATATTGTTCAACTTGGAAACCTCCTACCTACACTATTCAAATACATAGCGCACCCTGGTTAAACTTCCAAGCGATTCGTTGTCAAACCCCATCCGAAAACAAGAGAATTTCAAAAAGAATTTGTAGTTGTAAATGTTAAATGTAAATGTTAAAGGGTGGGTTACATAATTCAGCATTAAACACACGAACCTGGTGCTATATCACCAACACCTGCTCATCTTGTATCACCAAGGGGAGATTATGTGGACTCCGATGGCCCATGGAATATGCGACGTCCTTATACCAAAGAAAATATGAATGTTTTAAATTGTACCGTATAGTACTCCTTTAATAAACCATCACCTAAGTGACGAACTGCGGTGAATCAAGAGTCTTTGTCAGTCTCGTGTTTCATCATCACTTGCAAAATATTAAAAAGAATTTCCCAGTAGAATTAATGTATTCTAAACTTGAAACTGTAATCGGCCGACTGTGTCATAAACAATTTTTCGATTGATTCACATTAAAATGGAATCAGTTTTCAAGATGAAGTTACTACTTCCTCGGGCAACTTAAAGAAATTTTATAGTAAATTATCGATCCATTTTAAACATGCGATATTACTGCGTTGAAGACTTTATCAACTGCGCCATGTTATTTGATTTATCGATTTTAAAGACCGAGTAAACCAAATGGAGTTGGCGGATCATGAGAAGTCGGTCAAGTTTGTTATACGCTTGAAATTAAATGCATCAAAGACCATACAAGCACCCCGTACATGGTCTATGATTCAAGCATGATCCTGTTTCACATATTAAGACTACAATATGTCTAAACACCCCTGAAATTCAACGTTTGTAACAATGAATCAGGTCTCTCAAAGCGTACGGGTGCAATATCCAAATTACAACAATTACTACACATTGGAAAGTTTTGTTCTTGGCGTTACTTAAAGTGGATTTATTAAGGTATAATTATAGAAATACTGTTGAAAACTGTTATTGTTTTTATAATTAACTTTAAATGGAACCACAAGGTGCTCAATCGTTAGCATAAAGCTATGTGGATCACACGTGAATGCACATGTTACACACTTAGATACTCTAAGTTAGCGATATATTGGAATCATTCTACACATATTTTGCGGAAGTTGAAGTGCTTTACAGACTTAAATTACATTCAATCAAAACGATTGTATTGTAATACGATGACGAGTCCTAATGGCTTGCAAGAGACAAGAATAATTTTGTTGAGAATATTACTTGGGATTAAATGCCAGTTTGAATTACAAATTGGACGTAATCATTTTGGCTTAAGCCAAACTCAGTTAATCCTCAGCCAGGATCCATAGCTTATATCGCAGTTCAGGTAGTTGGACATGGTCAACTGACTGTATAGTGTCGTTAACTTATGAATTAGTGTAATAGATTGGTTTTCGACCGTCTGGATTAACCAATATTAGCTTGATCCAACAGACTAGGTATACGTAAGGAGATTGCTTCCAAGATCAAGAGAGATCCGAGATCAAGAGACAACATAAAACAAAACATAAGTCTTTATATAAAACGAAATGTAATTAGTTCTGTGATTCCTCTAATAAAATTATGTTAATCAAATCTGCCGGCGACTAAATTAAAAAAAAATCCTTAGCTTACAAGTATCTCAGACGGAGTCCTCAACTGAAGAGCCCAAGCCCGCAAACGAGAACGTTGGATGTAGTGTCATTTTGTTCACCATAATTGTACCGCGTCAATGCGTCATAAGTACTCAATAAATAAGCATACCACCAGGAATATATTTCAATGATATGTTGGATCACCCTAATAAACAACAATCAAAATGCATTTTCATTCTCTGCAATGTGTCGTAGGCAATCCATTGAAACGTTAGGTCTAGACATACATGGCTGACCGGTACGTATACTTTACTTAATTTAATTAGTTCTTCTAACTAAATACTAGCGTAGCAGTTATGTATTGATGATTGCAGTCTTGGGCGTAAGTAATGTTATGAAATGTGGAAATGTGTTGATTTGGTCTCCTATATAGTCTATTGTCTAAGCAGAGCATACTACATCAGGAACACGATTGATTCCACATGGTCGTGTCCATTTTCAAGTAAGGTGAATAAAATATTGCGATTACCATTTTTGCAAACGGGTATGCCAGGTAACTGTGCTCTACCATGATATGTCAATAATAAAACTAAGAAATGTAATACATATATTAAGCCTTGTCCCCACTGTTTACAGTTTGTATTGGTTCTGTTATACACTGGCACCCAACCCATTTATCATTTTCTCAATTTTTATGTTTTACACGAGGTTCAACCATAATAAAACATTATTAATATATTTGAAGTAAGAATTATGTAGGGCTATCATTTCCTCTTGAAGTCAAACGATGCCACTTTAAACCAGTTGGGAAGTATCGTATTCTTTTCTTAAAACCATTTGCAAATTCCTGAATCAAATATCTTCCCACGGGATTACCATTTGACTTTCCAATCTCAAGGCCGTCTCTTACATTTGACCCTCTTTTAATAACAGGTTTGTCTGAAAAGGTCTTAGCAAACATTCTCGCAATACGTAAGTAAGAACTAATATAATATCTTATCACATTATGATTACACGCTGAAAATAAATATATCATAATATATTTAAATAAATTTCTGACATCGCTCATAAATGTCGGTAATTCTTGGGCATTAAACAGCTTGTGACGTCTTATGTTTATTACTCTGCGACATGTGTATAAGAATAACTAAACATTGATAGTATAAATATATATAACACATAAAAACACGATTGACGCTGGTTTATACACCCGGTGAGTGATGACGTGCTTTGTGTGTCACAGGGGTTAGCACACTAGGACTAGTTGGGTCAGATGTAACTTTTCGTTGCCAGATAAACTGCTCGTTACATATAATAACTATAAGTACGCCTACGATTTAATTACCAATCTTAATTTGGAAAGTAATTTATAATCAACAATACGTACATTGCCATATGTTCTGTCACCTCCTTTGGCTAACAATGTTGAGATATCGAGAGATATCGCTACAAAAAATTGTATTTACCTTTACCACCTCAAATGATTTCAGCACTGGTAGTTTCCTAATTTTCGAGATATTAGTCTAATTGAAATAATATATAGATGACGTCCAGAAACGTTTCTATACATTTTCAATACGATTCCAATGCACATGATGACTATAAATATATCATGCAGTCATGGCGTGCATTGCGTTATTCGAAGAAATCTTTGGATTTGATGTGACTTGGATACGCAATCGACTCTGCGAGTCAATATTGTATGCATTCTACTAATTCTAGTATTACTTATACACAAGGCTTCTTTACTCCGTATACCCGTAGGTCAAGGCCTAGCGTTAGACACTTAGGCCCTAGCTTAAAACGTTAAACTCGGTCTAGACCGTAAATAGACATATCGTTACTCCTAAGCTAGCACTTATTTTACAGAATACCTTGCCAGATTCTAGCTATATGCGCAAGCCTACATCATACCTTTCCGTATTTTTGAGGCGAGTTATGTCTTCTACAAAATTAATCCAATAATCTCGATTCACGTTAGAAGAGTTAGTAATATGTATATGTTGTACTCAACCGTATTGGTAACTTTACGGCTTGGTCATAATGTGTAGAATGTACTATCCCTATATAGTACAACAAACATTGGTAGTCGCGAGTTTCGATCGTGTCATTTGTTTACTACTATATCCAAGAGTTTCAGCTTTTTAAAGAATAATGCAAATACCCAGAAATACAATCGCAATGCAATGCTTTATTCACACATTTTTGATTTTCTGACCAATGTGTTTTGTTTTACAGCCAGATGCACTATGATAAAGACGGTACATATACATCGATCCAATGTGGGCCTCCTTTTCACTGTGTGGTTGTATCCAGTCATTGTCATGACGTGCTTCCAAATGTTCGAAAGTTGTTTTTGCCAATGGTCTTTAACTGTTATTGGATATATGTCTATATATTATGTCTACTAGATATATATGTACTATTGAGGTGAGGTACTGTCACAAAAATAGGTCTTGTAACTCTTGGTACTTCTCAACCAGCCTAGCCATGCAACTTCGCATCATATCACAAAAATGTTTTAGGATGACGTAACTAGTTTTTAATCACCATAAAGATTTTTAACGCTGGCCCGCTGGGTAAACAATTTTGCAATACGTGGATAGCCATCTCAAATCGTTGAATGTATGTGTAGCCATGCTGCTTTATTGAGAGGCTTGGTCTCAGATATAATAGTTACATAATTTAAAGATCCCGCTGGGCCTCGAAGACCTACACACGCCATTCTCTGTAATACTGAACCCAGATTGACGATTTTGTAACCGATCTTAGGGCACATCGTTATCATCAAGTGAACCATTATGCCAATCCGTTGGAATTGTTGCTCACTTGTCAACATGATACAAATAATCTACTTCCCAAACTCTTTTCCTAATTTCCGAAGAAAGAAACTAATTTTTAAAATTTGCTACTAACCATGTAACTACTTTAGTTGTTTTAATTCTGTAATTGTAACAACAGTGAACACAGGCATAACGGTTATTGACGCCAAAAAATTACGATGTGTCATGAAATGTGCGTCGTAAATTTACAATGGCTAGGCCTTTGGTGATATATTATTTTCATAATTCTGCTTCATGTTCCTTAATGAATACAGTTATTAACTACACACAAGGACTTTATGACCATTTCCCTCTGGGAAGTGGCTTGATTACATTGTCTAATATTCAAACAACCGTCATCCGTTTAACTGATAAACTTGGTACACAATAACACCGCCGTATTGATTTTTATAAAGATAGTAGTAATGAGACGCTTTACCAAGAGCGTACTGTGGGTTCAATCTGATATAGATACATGCTACAGCTCGGGGAAGATTATGTTATGGTATCGTCGTCTATTGCATATTCACGAATACTATGTCCTTCACAAACCCCATATAATCTTCCCGAAACCACTGATAGGAAAGGGTGGGAAGCAAATGTCCAAATGTCTCAACCGCCTGACCAAACAGAGTTTGTTTACGTAACGGTCAATGGGCACCGATCAGGTAAATTAAAATTTTATTTTGTGATTTATTATATTTGGTATAATACAATATTTTACCACTTTGTAATTCGACACTTATATGTCTATTGGGTCTGATCCCTCGTAAAGATGCTGAATAGTGAATAAGAGCTTACTATACCAGAATCGATACAATAGTGTTTTGTTCAAATCAGAAAGTTCATTCGTATATTGTAGATGTATATTAACAAAGACATATGCTCTATAGGCCAGTGCAGTTGTTATCGCTCTAATCACGACAGAAGAATCAGGCAGAAGATCGACGTGCAACTGAATGACATCAATTGTAAATAAACCTATTATCAAAAAAAACCCTTTTAATGTAAATTGCGGTCCATGCGATTAGGCCCTATAATTACTTGAGAAATGTATGGGGGAAACGTGGGCCTATGGACTTTGTCGGCTGATAATATGGGTCGCATATTATTATGAGATATGCTGGGCTGCAAAAGCATCTTATAACGGGTTTCTTACCAAATATCAATAAAATGTGAAATGATCAATTTGGATGTGAAGCAGCAACCCTAAATATAGTTATTCTATGACGTAAATGGATGTGTTATAAAACACAAGCACGATCCACTCGGAAGCCCAGTTTGGGTCCCAAGCCACTATGTGTATGTAATGCACAGTGACGTAAATAATACAGTCCTTCATCATTCAGTAAAACTCAGCTTCAAGCTGCTAGCTTCAAGTAACTCATTAAGAATAAAAATAATATGCATACAATTTCATTATCAGTCCTAATATGGAAAGTGATTCGTCATTAGGAGTACACTGACTTATGTTACATAAATTAATGACTTTAAAAATCACTTTCGATTCTTCATTTTCACGAATTAGTAAAGATGTTTTTACAGTTATAAATAATATAGTTATCTATATTATCATATTACAATTGGTATATTCCAATCTTGACAAGTGGTCGTGCATTGCGGTGATTGCCCTATGTTGCGAAGCAAATTACAAAGCTTTTAAGTAAGCTGTATAGAATATTAAAGCCATCATCATGTGATGAATCGGTTAATGTATGGGCTTTGAAGAAATTAATAATTTGTAAATAAATGACGTATATCAACGAAGAATATTATGAAGTAAAATACAAAAACTCTATACTAGAGTAGAGGTATTGGCTGTGTAATACAATGATGTAAAATTTGTAATATTTTACGTTTGCATAATATATGGAAAGATAGTTTGGCTTTTGTAGTGTAATGCAGTACGCGTTTATGGCGTAAATATTGTAAACATAGTTGGGAAATTGAGTATTCACAATATTTCGTAATTTAAGACAAATGCGTTAGAGAAAGGAATGGACATATATTGAATGAGCTTACCCACTGATTCAATATACAGATTCCGAATATGAATACACAATATTAAGTTAATTCTGTTAATTTGCATCACATAACTATTCGTTATTCTGCAATAAACAATCAGTAAGCTTAATCTCTTTCTCTAAAGGAAAATTCCTAGGTAACACACCTTTCTGTGTATGTATGTAATATCTTAGCTGTAGTTTTCAAGATAGACATTTATGGTCATAAGGGGATTTTTACTAGTTTTAGTTTAGTGCCACAGTAAATACATGTAGGTGAAAGGGATTATGGGCGGTATACCTGACGTAGGGTTCTGATACCGTCTTTTACCACCGTACAAGTGCGTAAGAAGAAACATAATTTTATGACATGTAATTTCTTAATTGTGAGCTG
>JAODAF010651533.1:0-12795 GCA_027574765.1 Molpadia intermedia
TTGCACATAACATCTAAAACCCAACAGCCTGTGAAGGCCTGGGAAGTGCCATTTCCTGCAATCTATGAGTCATTTTTAGCAAAAATAACTCAAAAAAGTATTCTTCCACCGCCACTAAGTAGAAAACTTTTGGGTTCTCTCTTAGTGCATAATCACCAGATTGCATCTAAGGACCGTCAATGTTTCAAAAATTTCTCAAAGCGAAAGTGTTAATTTTTATTTATTGTATAACTTTATCTGCCTTAATTAAAAATGTAAATATCGGGCAAACTAACCAAAAAATAAGAAAATTCTTGAACATAAATTTGCTTTAAAAGTTGCAAAATATAGCACCAGATTGCATCTAAGGACCTTTAATTATTTTAAAAAATTCAAAGGGGAGGGGGACACCCCATCCCCTTAGACCCCTCCCCCAGGACGATGTTCACAAAACGTATCAATTTTAATAACAACCTGAGTCGGGATTTTTGGGACCCCCCCCCCTACGGGAATTCCTGGATCCGCCCCTGCACACCTTAGTGTACATTAGGTACTACACACAATTTAAGGTGTGAGGCTAGGTTGTTATTTGTGTGCTTTTTGATATATTCGTCCAGAGGACTTTTCTAGATTGTTCCTGCACAAACATACAATGACAGGCTATTTCCAGAAATCATGTAATATCCTGCTATGAGTCATACTTTCTCAGACCTTATACAATAGAGTATTCCCGTGGCTTCTAGAATCATCTCAGAAGTGACGTCATTCTTCAAATTTAAATCAGTTCATGACACCCTGAACCTAGAATCTCACCACTACTGTCTCTGGAAACGATGGATGTGGTTCTCAAATTTGTGCTCAGA
This sequence comes from Molpadia intermedia, assembly GCA_027574765.1. Lineage (NCBI taxonomy): Eukaryota > Metazoa > Echinodermata > Holothuroidea > Molpadida > Molpadiidae > Molpadia > Molpadia intermedia. The sequence continues at coordinate 843 of JAODAF010651533.1, forward strand.
AATTTACACTTTCCAATTATGTCTTTACTACAGCCCTGAGAATACCTTGCAATGCTTGCATATAATTATGCATGGTGACATGTAAACTCAAGAATATGATGATATATCTTAAAAATTATAGATTTTCAGAATATACCTCTTTGTCTCTATCTTACCCCAGTCTTGTAGAGACCGGTAACCCCTTTACTGGTCCACCCCCATGTTCAAACCTCTGCTACTGACATGTGTACCAATTGATATCGGCACACAAACACATATTTGTCAGCATACTTATGCCAGCAAAGATACTCCACACATTTATGGTAGATCATCAATAAATCATTGTTACAGTAGGTCAACAGATCAATAGGATCACATACACATATTTCCGGCCATGCTTACGTTTATATCAATAGGAATGCACATGCGCATATGAATGTTAAACACATTCATATATGCCAACGTTTTTATAGGCATTCTATAGTTATTGTTGAACTAAGGAGTTGCTACCCACTAGTTGAACTAGCAGCTCCCCAGTTGATCATGATTGGTTGAGTAATACATTGGTTGAGTTTTACTCGTTATCGCTATATAGAATATACATGTATGATGCTATGTACAAAAATTTGTGACAACAACATTTTGTTTATTAAAAAAACATTCTTGAAATATTAGATATGGTTTTGCTTTTCTCATGACAAAAAGCCACAACGCAAGCTCCTACGACGGGTAAGAAATATGTTGTCTTTTAATGTGAACATATTGTTTTATTAAAATAAGTACGAGCTCTGTGCCGTGTATGTAACATAACTTGTATATATTGGTTTTAGTGACCAGCATGGCACAACATCATACCTTCCGAATTTGTCGAAGGGAGCAGTGGCACCAAAGGTTCGAAAGGGCCACAATTTTATTTCAATCGTCATTTAGTAAAAAATACAATAAGGTTAAACCAAATATACATTCTTAAGCCAACACCAGATGGGATTCTCGAGGTAAACAATTACCGACTCTACTTTCCACTATTCTGCAAAACCAGGCCTTTTAAACAGTGATTCTTCCAACGTAATATATATGTGTAAGGTCGCTAAGCCAAAATATAGGTGCAGACATGCCGCTCTCGTTGGAACGCCGTTTATGCATTATTGAAAATATTTATTCTGTCGGATTTCGAATTCGAAAGTTTTTCTCAGATTTGAGGCAAGATTATTATTTATTTATTTAATATTTTTTAGCCTACTCAATAATCTACCAGACATTGTGCGTTTGATAATGCTGTCGTTAGATTATTTGAAGATAAAAAAAAGCAGTTTGAGGAAGTATTGGTTGAAAGATGTTAAAAGTTGGGGTCTTTTTTTTTTAATTTGCTTAACATGAAAGAACAACAAAATTCTGACCCTCTAGAAAAAAGTCATACATACCCCTATTTTCTTTTAAATATGCTTACTTGGAAGCTTGTAGGTGGTAGAGAACAACATATGTTTTAAATTGTTTACAAAAATGTGAGCCATTTGTCTCACCTGATGAGGGGATAAAAAATGCATTTGCCTAATAGTAGGTAATACAAAGTTAACATGTAATTGAATATACGAAATAATGTCTATTAAATATGGCTTTTAATAAGGGAACTTCGTGGGGTCATATTATCGTTATTTTATTGTAGCTACAGAAGATCTCGACTGCACGTTTGATGATAACAGCACCTGTCGCTGGTTACAAGACGTGAATGACGTCACAGACTGGATAGTATCAAGTGGCCAAACTGCTACCAGTGGGACAGGACCCAGCAGTGACCATACTACGGGATATGGTATGTAGATATATAGACCCATCATATAATACCGTAAATATCAATGTTAATTTAATAAACCAAAATATTGCAGGATTTGTAGTTTTCTAATCGAGATAGGATGTCCAGAAATCAAATAAGCATGTGCCCATAACTGCATATTAATCACTAGCTAGCAGACTGAATACTAAAGAACTAAAACTCTATTGTATGGAATCGTTGGTTTTGAATGCTACATATGAATGTTCTATAGAGAGTACAGAATCACAATGTCAGTGGAACCCTTTGCGATGTATTTGGTGCTTTCTAATATGATAGTGCTCTCCGGACACTATGATGTAATTTCAAAACAGGATAAGATGAATTAAATTTGTCAGTGCTCTTTGATGCTAACAAATATCACAATGTAAGCCGGGCACCAAAACCTACGGGTACCCAGATTTAACTAATGATACATACATGTTAACCTTACTGGTAACGTTACAGTACGGACAACTAAGTGCAGTAAACATTGGTCGTCGCGAGTTTTGATCGTATAAACTGTAAAACAAATGACGTCATTTGTTTACTACTTTGCTCTAGATTTTTCAGTCTAGCATAATATCAATGTGCTCTTTGCAGTTCCTAACACAAATTGATGCAAATTGCCAGAAACAAGCGCTCTAAAGTGTTATTCACAAATGCGTACTTGTATTGTTGTTTTTATTTACAGCCATTTCACCAGTTTTGTTTTAACTTCTGTATTGAATATGCACTAAAATGAAGACGACACTACTTATTTAGCAACAGCGAGTATCTCCTTTCATATTTTTATCAATACTTCAGCTGGATTGCGTAATATTACATAGATTTCAATCTAGGACACCATTCCATTCAGAACTGTGTAGTTATATCCAGTCATTATGATATATTAAAGGCGTGCTTTCAAATGCTCTAAAGTAGTTAATACATAACCATTAGTCTTTAAGTCGCAATTGTAAAACCGTCTATGACACCACCAAATGCATATAATAAACTAGTAAATATAATAGCTGTATTAGTATTAAAAAGTACAAGGACATGACTTGTAAGGCAACGATTGATGCATCTGGACATTTACCGCCAATTATTACTGTATTTCCAGGGTACTATGTATATATGGAAGCGTCATCTATCTCATATAACGACAACGCTCTTCTGTATGTCAGAAACTTTCCCACTGAATACAGTTGCTGCATGACGTTTTATTACCATATGTATGGAAAGTATATTAACGAATTACGAGTGTACACGCACGATGGAACAACTTCAAATCAGCTTTGGAGAAGGCAAGGAAATCAAGGAGATCGATGGTTACAGGCCAAGATTCAGATCACAAGCTCTGGTGGAAAAGTAAATTGATCTTGTATTTGTTCTTCTTTAACGTTTTCATGACGTTGTTTGGTTAAAGAGTACGTGTATTTCAATCTATATTAAACAAATTTTAGTTACCTGTAACGGGTTACATACAAGCCATAGTAATCACTGGGTATATTAAAACACAAACGTGTGCAAAATAAACTGATTTAAAAGACATTGAAAATAACCACATGCTCGTACCATACTAAGAAATTCTTGTATTATCTGTCGTTGTGGCTTGTGAAGCTGTCATTATTTTTTCTCCTGTGTATATATTAATGTTGTCTGTTTGTCTTGATTATGGAACTTGGTAAATATTCCTGGTTAGGGATTTTTTAATACAGAGTAGAAAACGTCTATATCGATGCCATCGACGGATTATGTATACCTGGGTACATTAATTGATTATGTACCATTTTCAGTATATGCCAAATATTACATGAAGTTATAACATTAATCTTTAAATGTATGCTGCCAACGTCTCTCTTAATATCTCACACATAATGAATTTTGAATTCTGAAATATTGAATGACTATAACATTATTTTATCCAAGATAATCTTTATTTACAAACTTTAAACGATTTGTCAATATATTTAACTTAAGTCAGACACACGTTCCCAAGTTCGGAATCACACTTAATATTTTAGGGAGCGCGAGATGTTTCATAAAATGTCCAATTTTATTTCAGCATGCCGAGCTGCTAATTATAATCTGCTAACTTCTACATGTATGTGTTAATAGTGGTGCGCGGACTGTGTAAAATGTCGAAACTTTATAATAGCATGCCGATCGTGAGTTTCATATCAGCATGTTCGTTTTTATACCAGCATGCTGAGTTTGCTAACGTTAATCTGTTAAACTTCAACTTTAGCTTAAATATATATGCATGTATATTGTTGTTCGGATAAATTTTGAATAAAGGGATGGGGAGGGGGACGCCGTTCCAAATTGTTATATTAGGGTTTTCCTCGTTATTAATTGGCTCGGAAAATGTCCTGGTTGTTTCTCCTGGGCGGTGTCCATGTTATAGGTAGGTACGGGATCCTTTTGCCTGAGTTTACGCAATGTGAACTTGTATGACTGTCTATGGTCCTTTTACAATGCACAATGTACAGTATGGTACGCATAAGACCCTCGCTGTATTCATTTACCAACTAACTAACTGCAGTAGGCTGTATTCCTTTCTGTAGCTTTTCTCCTGGTTGTTTTTCTTTACGAAAGAGCAAATCATTGAATGTAGCCCTCATTCGGCAAAATAATTGTAATTTTTCAAAGAGTTTGAATAGATACAAAATGCAGTAAATATCATTCATCAACTGTACGCCACGGACTTGTAGGCCTAGCACCACTATTAGAAAGTTGTTCATCCGCCAAAATGTTTGCTTTCCGGAATGGATTGAAAATAATTTAAATCACTTTAGGAATGCATTAAGCGAGAAATGGAGGTGGCGCCAGAGGAACGGGCTACAGACAAGGAGCTGTAACCTACACCCATGTCGAAAATTATTCAATAAACTGTCTAAAAATATATGAAGACAATATTAGGTTAGTTTTGTACTACCTAGTTGTATGTATAGAAGACTGTTTAGAATATTGATGATCGCGTAGTATTTGAGCGTTATAGCACATATCAATTGTACAAAACATTATAACTATAACATAATCATTACATAATCGGTCTGTCGTCCGGGAATGTAGCCACCTGTCGGTGAGGCGCCTGGCGCCATTTATGGTGCGAATATAGTAACATTACAGTTCTTAGAGGTAGGGATTACTATCCTTCCACCTTTTGTACTTCTAAATCTATAGACGGTCGTGGTATATAATTTGCTAGGCCCATGCTGATATTATGGATGGTACCATGTACGATTTGAAAACTTACAAAACATACAAAGCCATGGCGGCCATGTAAAATAACGAATTTAGTGTGTAAGTGTGACTTAATAGTCTTAATAGCCTATATTACCGTGCCAACAGTGTGATCACGTCTTGGCTTGTTGTACTAGATATTGCCTTTTTACACTAGATCTTGGCTATATGATTTTTCTCTTGGTGAAGTAATGCTTACAATAACCCAATTCTTGGCTACATTAAAAGTTGTACTTATTAAACATTCTTCCTTACATGCCCATGCCAAATTATATCTCGTTTGACGCTTCGGCCAAATTTCTGCCTGTTTGCAGGCTGTGACAAGCTTGTAAGTCGACTACGTTGCGTGAACATCAATTGTGCGATATAAGTATTGACCAATCACACGCTGATTATTTTATATACACTTCATTGCGTATGCCTATATCTGTAAACCATGTAGGCGACATATCTTCTGAGCTGCACATCCAGACATATGGTCTCATGACAATGTTTCATATTACGTAATTAATATAATATCTACACACTTATTTTGACCAATGGTCATGTGTACAGTGCTGCTATAACATTAATGAATCTAAATTTTTAACAAATGCAGCTGGAATGTTGTCACATGCTGATTTTTGTTTAAACGTGTTACTTTGATGTGCCTCCCCCTTCCTTTTTGCTTCCTAAAGGTTAGTCTAATATATACACTGCAGTGTTCCGTATACGATGGTATTTGTAGTTAGCTGTAACAGAAACGATAATTTAGCATTTAAGCACTTTTAATTAATAATATGTTTCCTACGTTTATGCTGATTTTATTTTTGACTGTGTACGCATATCCGCTTAAATAAAGTTGAGGTTAGCAGATCATCATTATGTCATTTGGCTTATATATTTCACTGACCCAGCTTGGTTTACAGTCTAATGTAATTATGATTGTCGTATATTATTTACAGATGCTTGTAATTGAGGCCAAACGAGGTACCAGTGACGAAAGTGACACTGCCGTTGATGATATCATGTTCATTGCAGGGCCGTGTAGTAGTGAGTATTTTGAAGAATCCTCTGTTATAACAATGAATGTATGTTTTGGCGTATGTATGTACATGTCTTTATCATAGTCGATCAACATTAAAGAACTACTCGACGTCGTCTCCGTTGTTGTATATAATCCATACCATTTGGCAAAGAAATACCAGTGCAGACAATGCCGGGCGTAAAATACTAACTATTCTAACTATTCTGCAAAACCAGGCTATATCAAATGTGATTCTTCAAACGTGATATATATATGTAAGCAGTGTCCATCAATATTCTATGTTGGCTAATCAAAATTCAGTTTCAGACTAAGATTTAACAACCACGGGAAAATCTGCAAATAAAACATTTGGTAAATAAATATAATAATGTACTGTTTTCATAACAATGTGTTGCAATAGTTTTTGACATTTGTTCTATATTTTCAATGTTATTCTGATTATATAAAATATGTGTTCGATATAAAATGATGATTTCTTCAATCACTATTTTGCTATGATCCATGTTTCATTGATAACAACTGAATGCTATGAGTAAATTACCGTAAAGGATAGTCTATTCTGCCGTTTAATTCAATGAAAGTGTCCGGTTTAAAGTTGTCGTCTAGTTTACAAATGTTACTATGGGTTTGATGTAAGTATAAGAAAATGGTAGATGATCAACCGAAATAAGATTTGTTTCTATTGTTTACAATTTTGTCACGGTTAAGCGACAAATATATTGATGCGGGAGGCTTATATACCCTGTGTGAGGTCATGCCTTGTTTGAATCTGATATAGAGGCATGGGCACCATCGGCTTTTTTCCCTAAATGTTAGTTAACAGCAAGTAACATGTGAAATTGTGTTTATTATAAACCATTCTATTCTTGAAATATTAGATATGTTTTTTTTCTTTCTCAACTAGTAACAACGACAACACAAGCTCCCACTACGACGGGTAAGAAATATAACTAGAATTATTAACAAATACAAAATGCTCTATATACCAAATATTTGGTCTACAGAGTATTATATTTTCATTCCTGCTTGTCGAACGGGCGTTGGGTTTAATTAACAATAATTAATAGAATGTTCGAATGAAGTATAGAGACATGGTCACAATCGAAATCATTACTTGTGCACTTGCCCTGAACAAATTGTCTTTAAACACTCTAACATTGTAAGAATTTCGTAAATAAGAGTGATTGCTGCCTAAATGTTGACGTTTATGACCTAAAATCTACATGGTGACATACCTATGTAGGTTACTGAGAATTATTGCATGAATTCTGAAAGATTTAACCAACTACCTGTTAAATAGCGAGTATGTCTAATTCTCAACAATTAGAGTAAATATTTTGAATAGTAAGTTGCCTATAATGCATAGACAATTAATTAGGGCAAACATTTGAAGCCGATTGTGTACAGATCTCTATAGGTGCGTTCGACTGGGCGGCTCGAGTGGCTCGATTAAGCGTTCGACTGGATGAAACGTCATCGAAACGTCACATCTTGAGCCGGCCACTTGAGCCGTGTAACGTAACGCGAACATGGCGACCCATAATCGGTTTGCTCTCCAGCAGAAAGGTGCCGATAATTGTAAAAAAAAGGAGACGAACAGTCTCTGACAGACAGTGAGTGACCTGCTTTTAATTAAATAATGCGTTTTGCTAGGTAGTATTATTGTATTCTTCCATAAAATAAACGTTTAAAAATGTGCGTGTTGATAACCAAACACTGAAACAGTGAAGAGTTAACGTATGCCTAGATCACATGCTGGGCTATAGGTTACGTCTCGTCAAAATCGGCCAAGCAGATATAACATGGCTTCTAGAAAGGCATAATTGCAATGATGCCAAGTTTTGTAGTTCTGATTCACTTAAGTGGATGTTTATCAGCGTGGAAATTACAACCTTCTTCCTCCTGACTCTAACATCCATGATTTCCTATATATAGTTACCGTGCAAAATACACGTGTATAGCTTCACATCCGATGAAACAAACCGGTATAAAGGCGCATGTGCAATTGTTGTCCTACTCGAGTTTCCATTCGAGCAGGCGGCTCAACACGCATGCGTATAACTCCTTACGACCGACGTCAGAACGACTCGAGTCGCAACTAGATGGATGTCAGCGACTTTGAATATGATAATGATATAGAGGCATGGGCACTATGACTGTATTCCCTTTTTATTTAGTCTAGCCTAAATTAAAACTATAGACTTACTGTGCATAGTTGAATTTCATTTAGGGAATGAAGCCGCTGATTCCCATGTCTCTATATTATATTCGAACAGGGTATGGCGTCACACGGAGGGTATAGAAATGCCTTTTAGTTCAATGTGGTAAGAAGAATAGGCATTGCCTATGTCCGATTGCCTACAAAGTGCACTGACGTTGCCATTTAATTGTTACACCTAACCTTACTTCAACCAATACCAGCAGGTTTACAAAACTAATTCCGTTTTGCCTGGTTGTAGTAGGCCTAACCTAGACCAAGTAGTATGCCTAACGTACATCATGTATGTACAGTATGTATGTATGCGTGCGTACGTGTGTGTATGCGTGTATGCGTACATTACATCATATGGTACATATTGTATTATATGATAGAGCAATCATATAATTAATTACATGCATTGACCATGTTGCCGATGACACCGACGATGCAGAATTGCATATTTGTTTACAGCTGTTCCAAGTTATCCTGGAGCCACATGTATGATTACATTTTTAACTACAGATATTTCATATTTGTTCATGTCAACGCAACGAAACGCATTACATGTTAATGCATCTTCATACTACGTAATCAATATTAAACTGACATACGACAAATACCAGAAAACATACAGAATCTGTTAACTGAGGACGGTGATGAATGATGCTGAAACTTTGGTAGGGTAGTTAGGAGATGCTCATAGACGAAAATCCCTATTTGGAAGACGTGTAATCACGTATGTGTCTCGATTGCTACCAATTGTATGCATTCACACACACACGCACACACACACATACAGACGCACACACACATGCACACACAAGCACATACACAACTACAATTTGACCCTACCTGCATCAAATGTCACTTTACCACGGGGAACCTCTAATGAGGTCATTAAAAATTCCATTCAATCGTTTACATGGCCACCGTTCCCATATTAGTTGATAATGTCATAAAGTCCAATTCTGATCGTATCCAAACTTGATATGATGTTGTTTAGTGATATCAGGTATATAACGTTGTGCGTAAAATTCGATATTACGCATATTCATGGTGGGTCCCTGTTATTTCGCAATACTTAGCTACGGTACGCAATAATTTAATAACAGAGTGATTAATATTTGTCATAACATCATAACATTAATTATAATAACCTTACATTTAACAATCATCAAGGGACCGCACGAAATGCTGGGCATTGTGGTTGTATAAAACTAACCACAGTTATACAGATGGTAAGATTCTTGCTTGGTAATGACAGAGTCAGATGCACGATTGGAAACAATGCAGGGAGATTGGTCTTGAGGCAGCGTGCTTGTAAACAAGTTATCTTAACAGGTGTTGGTCCATGCAGTAAGGGGGCTGACTGAGTGTCCTTAAATTAATATGAAAACGTTTACACGACCTACATATCGTAAAACGACAAAGACATGGCTATTTTATGCTAAGAGTGGGACAATTGGGAACTACTTTAGCAACGTATAATGTTTGACGAATCTTTGGACTTTAGATATATGAGGTTATACTATGAATTATTTAGTAAAAATAAGCTCCTGAGTGCCAAATACCAAGACATATTATGGTTTTGCTTAGGCGACATCAGCGCCATATACATCTACTAGACACGTAACTACAGTTTTAGTAGGTGTATAAGAACTATGAAAACAACAGGATATAAACAAATGTTGTCATGTGACAGTTGCCATGGTTGACCTATTTCGAGCACTTTATAAAAAAAAATGTTGTTCAATTATATTATTTTACATTTTTTAGGTACAAACACCTGGCAAGTACTGGCATGTACGCTTCTTGTTCTTTGCTTGTTTGTTTCCATCCTGTATGTATTACGACTAAAACAGTCAGGTTCTCCACGACTCGAGCTTAGACACAGACAACCAATACCCAAACCGAAAACAGTCGACCGCGATTCCGATTGTTTCTATGAAGTGATACCAGAGATACATGACCCATATTACATTTCTCCATCGAATTATTCAAATAAAGACGCAGCGGAAAATAATAGTAAAATGTTGCCGCTGCAAATACAAAATACAACAGATAAAGATGTTGGAGAGTATGCCATCTCACTCGATGAAACGAACGAACACTCGACGAATCCGTCAATTGTTACGTGTGAATGTCTTAACGATCTTTGCATCAGCCAAGACATCAATGAAATCCAAAAACCAAAACATGTTCCCGATTCGGAGCCATGTGATGTACCAATAGAGGTCCACAGCCCGTACTATATCACCCCAGTCGATGACACAAACGATGTCTCGATAAATCCCACAGATGTTACTTATGATACAAGCATTTACGATCTACGCATCCGCCAAAAGCTAAAAGATGTACCTGATTCGGAGCCATATAATGTACAAACAGAGGTCCACATTCCTTACTATGTTACCCCAGACGATGACACAAATAATGTATCGATGAATTCGACAGCTGTTACTTATGATACACGCCTTTACAATCCACGCATCAGCCAGGTGATGTACCAATAGAGGTCCATAGCCCCTACAATATTACCCTAGTCGATGATACAATCGATGTCTTGACGAATCCGACATATGCTACATATGATACAAGCATTTACGATCCACGCATCAGCCAATACGTCAATGAAAACCAAAAGCCAAACGATGTACCTGATTCGGAGCCATGTGATACACCAATAAAGGTTTATAGCCCCCACTACATTACCACAGCTGATGCAACCAACGATGACGAGATTAATCAGTCAGATGCAAATTTAAAAAAAACATAACAATACTGGCATCAGCAAATACATCAACCAAACGAAACAAAATTGTGATATTCATATCCCCATCTATATCACCTCAGTTGATTCAACAAGCGATGACTCTATGACACCGTTGAATGTCTTACAGATTCTTGCTTCAGCGAATCAATCAATGACAATCAAAATATGTATCTGATTCAATACAACGCGATTACAGATTGCAACGATTATTATAAACAAATACAGAGATTCGTCTGATGAAACCGAGCAAGGTTAACATAAAAAGTAACATAATTGCATGTCACAATTGCAGATTCCACATCTAATATAATAATATAATATAAAAAATAAGTGTACATGATATCAATATAGTGTTTTAAAAGCGGGCGAAGGAATTCACGCAAAAGTTCTATCAACGTAAACAACTACGATGAAGAGACAAATGTTGATTTATTGGATCAGTGCAATGAGTCTATTAGTGCTATTAATTAAACCCAAACAATAATAGGAAATACGGTTTAGTAGTAGTGATCATGTTGTTGTGATGTTTTGTAACCCAGGGAATGTGGACGCAATTCACGGAAGTATAAACCAGACAAGTTGTTTCAATATATAACGAAGACATTTTAAATTCTGGAGCATAAGCTTCAAATTGGTTGTCACGTATCCTAAAATTTTGAAAGGTTTGCTTTTAATTGAAGTAAACATTTATAGGTCTTCATCATCATTTATTGTAAGATTAATATTAAACTTCAAAACTTAAAACTTAAAATAAGGATAATGTAATAAGCGCGTAACTTACACAATGAAGTTTAACAGCCATGTATATTTTGGTAACAATAAAACACTTAAGCCAAGTATCTTTGTTACAATTCAGATATCTCAGATGATTTCGAAATAGCACTTTTAAAGTGTTTTTCCTAAAATGATGTTGCTATATTTTAACTAAATTTGCAC
>JAODAF010651643.1:0-12795 GCA_027574765.1 Molpadia intermedia
ATACTTTGAAAAGTCAAGTAAGTATGCTTGTTCTACGGCCTTCATGAATATAAATCATACTTTGAAAAGTCAAGTAATTATGCTTGTTCTACGGCCTTCATGAATATAAATCATACTTTGAAAAGTCAAGTAAGTATGCTTGTTCTACGGCCTTCATGAATATAAATCATACTTTGAAAAGTCAAGTAATTATGCTTGTTCTACGGCCTTCATGAATATAAATCATACTTTGAAAAGTCAAGTAAGTATGCTTGTTCTACGGCCTTCATGAATATAAATCATACTTTGAAAAGTCAAGTAAGTATGCTTGCAAGTTGCAACATAGATTTACATTGTAGATACTAGTTTCCTTATATTATCTTCCAGCAAATACATGTATTTGGGGGTGAAAAATCCTAGGGGCATATAGTGGACAGGAAATCTGCTATCTGTAGTCCTGGTGGATTGTTAAAGTCTTTACTGTGTACATACATGTACAGTAGCCTGCATCTGTTTGCATCAGCAGTTAATGCACTTGTGATAAATATGACAATCTCTGTTTGATACGACAACATCAGTTGTTGTCCTACTGTGTGTGTATGTCTGCGACACGATCAAGCAACAATTCCATTGTAACATAGCGTATCACATGTTTTGACTGCTCGGAAGGTTTTGAACATGTTACAAAATAAGGAAAGTTCTGTATCTCCATTGTAACAATTAAAGTGTGTTTACTTGTGTAGCAGACAATCATAGAAAATTGTTGACAATCATGGGCGATCATCAGCTCCATGCAAAATGCTGTTTCTTGGACCTCACACCATGTCAGACTTGAAGGAGGGCCACAAGCTGTAGTCCGGTTACCTACCAGGATTCTGTGACACTGTCTGTGTGGTCAGAGGTGGCTGAAGAAGGCCCATAGCCAGGGAGGCACTGACTGGAACAGAATTCTTAGAAAATATTGTACTTGGTTGGTGGGAACGATACCTATGGGCCTGGTGGGTAACACGAAAGTTATCAGTAGTTGTCCGGGAAACATAGAAGAATGTAGAAAATAAACTTTGTACCCAGATTTCAGCTACTTTCTCAAAATTGTGCATTCATCCCTATTACTTCTTTTCATATTTTCTTAGAGTACTGTTGGCCATTGTTGGCAGCCTTTTTGGTTCTGATGCCACTGGCAACATTGGAACCTTTGCAGTCAAGTCGGTGTGCATGTGTGTGCGTGTGTGTGTCTATATGTGATGCCTTACCTAAACACGTTATCTCAACAAGGTTTCACTTTTAGTTTCGGTTGAAGGTCATTTAAGGTCAACAGAGGTCAAATACTGAAAACCTTGTAATCAGGCAAACTCAATAATGCCAACTTGGATAAACCTCACATAGCTTACCTTTAGTGAGTAGAAGAATGCTTCCGATTTTAGTTTTGGTTGAAGGTCATTTCAGGTCAACAGAGGTCAAAAACTGAAAACCTTGTAATCGGGCAAACTCAGCAATGCCAACTTGGATAAACCTTGTAGTCGGTACATGTATAGCCTACATTTAGTGAGTAGAAGAGCGCTTTCCATTTTAGTTTTGGTTGAAGGTCATTTAAGGTCAACAGAGGTCAAACACTGAAAACCTTGTAATCAAGCAAACTCAACGATGTCAACCTGGATAAAACCGATAGTTGGTACTTAGTTCCCTTTTAGTGGGTAGAAGAAAGCTTTGATTTTAGTAGAGGTCAATGGTCAATGTAAGGTCAACAGAGGTCAAGCACTGAAAATATTTTAATCAGGCTAATTCAACAATGCTTGGTCTGTTTTATTCCAATAGTGAGTAGAATTAATAGCTGAGCAGTGCTACATTATATTCTAATTTATCCCTCGCTTTTAATGTCACAGTACCATGTATATTTGGCCATTTTAAAAAGCAAGGAATCACAAAACCTCTTGGTTTTCTGGTTAAATAAACTACATGGTCTGGCAACTTTACATGTACTGTATGGTATATTCAAATGAGATAGTCAGCCAGCAGCTTAAAGGTTTCATGCACAATATACATACATGCGCATCATGCACGCAATTTCACAAAACGAGATAGTAATCTATGCAAGCACTGTGTATATATCTGCCAGTCATTCCCAAAAGAACATCTACATGTAGGTATTTGTTGATTTTGTTCTTTAAAAAAAAAAATTATAATCATATTGGACATCAGATTGGGCCATTTGTCTCAAAACAACGGATTGGGAAAATATGATAATTTAATTCACCTATATTTGCCAATGCTTTTAAATCCCCAAATTAACCTCCACTCGGTGACCGGATCATGCTAAAAAACACTATGAAATAAGAACCAGATGGCCCAGCGGGCCCAGCTAGGCAGCGATCGCCACTGACAACAACCAATTGAACCAGCCCGCCTCTAATTAGGTCGGTGATGATGTGTCCTGAAATATCACAAATCTGTACTTCCTTCTCGGAAAGCGAGGTCTTATACAGGTACTACTACTGTGTGTGTGGTATAATGAAAGTTATATGCACACTTATAACACAGACAAGTTACATCTGATGATTTCACGAAAGTCGCGTGCATGTGACTTTCAATGTTTATCGGATCTCGGAAAATGTAAAAAACCTTGATGTGTAATGCCCGTGCAAGAAAACATTGGATCATATAATGTCTAGTCAGGATCAAACATGGGTTACTTGGCACCAGTTTGCATCTACAGACCCCTCTCCCAGAATGCAGTTCATCTTCACATTTCAGTCAGCCCTGATTTTGATATTGTTCCCCCTGAAAATTACCATGCCTCTCCTAGCTGACTACTATGGCTATGGGCCAGCTTTTGAGAGAGCACCCAAAATGATCATAAAGTGATGAAGGCTATTAACAGCTAAAGGAGAACAAGAAGACCATTGGATCGCATCCCAATTTCAATATGATGTCATACTTCAAGTTTGTTTCTCTTGTACCCTTTACACTTCGTACAACCATGAAGGTATTAACACAGAGGGAGAAGCAATAATCAAATCATAAGGTGTGAGGGTAGCTTACTTACGATTACTGCACGACAATGGAAGAGGTTGTATCATGGCATACTCTAGTTGAAATTACCATAGAACATGAGCACAGATTAATATACAACTGCATTTTCATTGGCAGTTGGAGCTACGAGCATGACAGTGGGTGAATGTTTTGGTTTTGCAACTATGCATATTTAACAGGCTTGCGATCTAGTGTGGAAGGACTTTGTCGTTGTAAGTCGTTGTAACCATGTACTGTGATACATGTACATTACACAAATGATAATAGTGAAATAAGAAATCTTTAAAGTATTTAATTCATTATGTATTCAAATGTACAAATTCTATGATCATATATATGTAAATTTTCTGTATTTTCCTGCAATACACATTATTCAGCAGTCAAAGTTATCATTCAGACCATTTGGATTTGAGTCCTGAAGTTATTGTTTTAAACAACTATTGTTTGCCACATACTGTACATAATACAGGTTTTACCTTTCATATCCATAAATGTTACAAAAATACTTTGATCAGTTCATGGTTTTCATATAGTACAGTGCACTTTTTAATTTGTTAGATATCCACACCTAGATTCAAGTTGAATCAGATTGTGCAATTTTGCAACTGTACGCAGTACATATATACTATATTGACTTAGTTTAAATCATTTCAGATTTTGTTCTACAGTATTTTAAACTATAGTAAATTTCTGTTGAATATGCATGAATAGGTTTAAAGCAAATTGTTTGATATCAGTTTCTTTGTTAGTTCTTGTAGCTCACGTTGAATTTGCAGGTCGTGTAGAATCTATTTACTATTTAACGCCGGGTACCCACAGAGGGTATTGTAATATTGGTTGTACCATAAGGTGCAGTATTTAGATCTCTCGGTTGATTGGACAACCATTAAACTTCTGCCCTCTACTGGCTATACAGTATTTACTGTAGACAATAGCCTATTCAATGGCCTACTTTTTCTGTTGTTTTATTACTATTTAAAACTTATTGTTGTACTTACACATTATTGACTATTTATTGACTTTTACTTTTCTATTTCAAATTTTGTGAATTTCTGGTCATGCATGAATAGGCTTAAGCTGGATTTTATGGTTACAGTTTCTCAGTTTCTTCTTTAAATTTATTTGTTTATGGTAAACAGTGTAACTATTAGCAAAGTAAACTAACCCCATTGCTACATGTATCTGGCTACCAAGGGGCCTCCAAAACATGACAAGTTTCAAAGAATTAAAAACATATTACACATGTTTACCATCAATTGTTTGAGTTATCTGTGAGTACCAAGTGGAAACTACTG
Organism: Molpadia intermedia; assembly: GCA_027574765.1. Classification (NCBI taxonomy): domain Eukaryota; kingdom Metazoa; phylum Echinodermata; class Holothuroidea; order Molpadida; family Molpadiidae; genus Molpadia; species Molpadia intermedia. Next base: position 4,305 of record JAODAF010651643.1, read on the forward strand.
ATTAAACAGTATATATAGTGAGTTCCTGGAAGTTTGATCATTCCTGTAAGTTTGATCACTCTCAAGGCTATCACGATTTCACCTCGACAACAGACTAAAAGTGCCTATTTCACAAACGCTACTAAAAATTACCCATCAGAAATGCCTTTCCGTCCCAAAATTGTATAATTATAATGTTAAAATCGCAATGATAATGCCATTTTTTACAGTTTATGTGTGGATTCCAAACACCTGAAACTGCATCATGGGTTAGTTTGGTAGTCTGCGAGTTGAACTTATAGCTACATGTAGCTAGATAATGTAAAGGTCACAGTATATAAACTACACAGCAAGTATAGTTGCCAGATAGCTAGTCAGTCAAACTATGATAGCATAATTGTCACATGCTACATGTAAGACTTGATAAAATTTACAGGTGCAGACCAGAAATATGAATGGGTAGATGAACCGTCACTAGAATCAAGCCAAAATATCTCTTATTTTCTCAACTAAAATCCAATTACAGCAACAACTAATTGCATCTATATCATCAGAGGTTTCATGTATACTTGAATACACAAGTCTTGCTTTAAGTGATTGAAATTCCAGTTACTGTACCCATGGCTATATCTAGTACAGTAGCCTATAGAGTTGGTCTAAACTATTATCAATATATCAAGCAGTGCGCTTGGCTACATACTACTGTACAGTATATATAGTGTATAGGCAAGGCTTGCATCTTGAGTTATGATGCAGCAGAATTCCCCAGCCACTTTTAGAGGTTGGATTTATATAGTAGGTGATCAAACATAATTGCCAGGATCATCATGTGATCAGTCGAGGTTGGCTAGCTAGGCAGGAAGGAATTGGCAAAGTGTTCTAGAGCAAAATGACTATGAGTTTATATTTTTTCTGAACAAAGTTAATCACTCTTTGAATTTAATTAAATAGCCATACGTAACATCATCCATATACGGTGCCCCAGGCTCAACGTCCATGTCGTCGCATCCGGAACGCTCCACAGTGTCCATTCTTTTCTATCATCCTGTTACCACAGGAAGCATAGAGAGTATAAACTAACTCTTGATTTTGTTACGTGGATAATTACCTTTCATGTCAGGATCATTGGATACCTACGATTGTGTTATATAATGTCTCTGTCCCTAAAACTTATGTTTAGTGGTTTGCTCCCATAGAAAAAAAAGAACTAATCATTGTTGCTTTCAATGCTTTGTCCCTATACTATAGTAATTTATGCAAATCATCTTGTCTTTTTCCTTAAAGGGTGCTTCACACTTGAAGATTACACAGCGGTAGATATCAGAACAAGGAAGGCCTTCCGAGATCTTCCTGAAGAAACCTTATTAAAGGTTCAAAGAGCTCAGAAACAGCTACGTGATGAGTTGCTCTTGAAACAGTGGCTGGAGGATTATATGTACTCACATTTACTCTATCAGTAAGTACTTTAATGTCTCTTTCATATTTACATGTGCCAGTGATTTCAGGCCCTCATATTAGTTGGTGCAACTGTTTAGGAGAGGGTGTGTAGAAGAGGGCGGGTATTGGCGGTAATTGCCAAATAGCGAACTGCCAAATAACATAAATGATGGGAGAACTGCTTATACCATTTAATGGGTATGTATTATAATGTACATGAACAACCACCATCAATATTCTGAACCGACTACTGTACTACATCGATTGGCTGATTGTGAAGAAGAGTGATTAGCAATGCGTAAAACTAAACTTTTAGTCCACATACGAAGCTTATGCGCCATCTTATGTACACTGTGTAGACAGTAGGCCGAGTTCTGAGTATCAGTTTAGACTTTATTGTAGCTGGAAATAAATTTTCTGTCTATATTCCCTGAAGGTTATTAATATTCACAGCGCTTACTAGTACTTACCCTGCTCACATCCGTATAGTATATTCTTACCTAGCTAGACTGTGAGAGAATTAGTAGAATTATATACATTCTTTGTGCACTGTACAACAACATGTGTTAACATAATGTTGGCCTCTTTACTGGCAATAATCATATATTATAGCAGTGGAACCATACATGAGTCTACCAGAGGTTCCTTACTTTTAAGGAGTGTAAGTGTGTAACCCTCTGAGCTCTCCTCCTATGCCATTTCCTACACCATTTCCTATGCCACTGCCTCATGTACATGTATACAGAGCAATTTTATATCAGATAATGTACCAGTACACACCTTATTATGACAGTAAACAGTAATATGCATTCACATCAGTATACGCATCTGTAAGTCCCAAGTTCAATTAGTTATTTGTAAGTTATATTCCATAGCCAATATAGTCTGCAGCAGACCATGCAATTGATTTCCACATTCAAAGAGACTGTGATGTGCAATTGTGCATACAGTAATGTACATATTACGTGTACTAGGAATTGTCATACTACTACTGCTTTTGCATTTTGCTAGTAACATACATGTATTATTTGATATCCTTTAAAGAACACCCAAAAATTAGTATATTTCAGGATCAGCTAAAATGTTGAAACCTTGCATCAGCCATATAGCATATCGTACGTTCATACTGTTTATGTGCATTTATACAAGTACACATTTTGCTTTTAAAATACAGTTGCAATCTTGTTGTGAGGGTTAAGCATGAACCTGTGAGCACCAAAGGCATGAAGCCCCTGGTTGGTCTCTCCAGAAATGTTTTAAAATTAAACACCATTAGATATGATTTCCTGGCATCTGACAGCTGAAAATTTTACATGTGCAGAGACACTGATTTGTTTTAAATTTATTTATTTTTTGATGTTGGCAAAAAGGGAGGCTGCATTCCTCAGCACTGCCCCACCACTGTATGTTATGCAGTACTGTGACCATATTTATTGTTTTATTTGTTTCACAATTGTAGCACTTTACCTTTCCAGTTATAATAACATTTTTCATATGCCACATCTTGACATCAAAGGAGGCGTAGGTTTCTAAATGTAGCACGTCTAAATGTATTAATATACCCTAGTCTGATTCACCGCACACAAGATTCCTGTGCCGCAGTGTCAGAGGTAGTAATTTAAGCATTGACCCAGTAAGACGTCCTCCCCATGGCTTGCAAAAATAAATATGAAGCACCCTTTGGATGCAGTTTCATTGGCATTTTAGCCACTACAATGCATCCTGAAACATGTCTACCAGGCCCCCTGACCAAACATTCCCCCCTGCTCAAAAACCCTAGGTTTTCCACTGCTGTGTTCCTTAAACTTACCAGATTTACTACTGATAGAATTGTCCAAAAGTAAGATATGATTTGGTCATTCCGCAGACTGCATCCATTGGACATTTGGACTCTGGCAGATCTACAAGAAAAGATTAATATTCCTTCAGTGCAATCTCAATTATCTCTCTCCTCGCCTGAACTGGACAAGTTACAGCAGGCAGTTAAAGCATTCAAAGTCCGTGGTAAACAATATAAAACAAACTTTTCAAACTCAAGGAAAATCTGGAATTTCATGATGTGGTTGCTCTTTTCTTCTGGTAAGTTCAAACTTTCTTTCAAAATTATAACCATTATGTTTCATATAAATTGCTCAAATTATTATTTTATTTTATTATAAATTAATGGGACCCACTTGATGTATTGTAACTGTGTGAGATTTTGCACTTATGGCTTCATTTTAACAATCATCCAGTCATCTGACCACTAACTTTCAATTTCCAACTAGCAATTTCTGTATTTAAAATTGTACTTTGGGCCTACAGTAGGCTTAGCAACATATATCCTGTGTTTGACATCCTAAAACTCATGATGGTAAGACTGATATATGTAGTACAAACCAGTATCAACAAGGTGGCAAGGCCAAGAAGCTCCTCTGTGTTTTGTTTTTCTTGGGCAACCAACCTTATTTTTCGGATGACACACAAAATATAAAACATTTTTAAAATCCAGCCCTGTCTGTACAACTATTACATGATATCAAAATTATTGATCCCACAACCAAAACACAGCCATTTCACCTTTCAAGATGTTCATTATATCTTTTGGAAAATTGTTTCTATTTTCTAGGCTACAATTCATTATTTATGTTCTTTTCACATGCATGCAAAGAAATTGAGGTAATTCATTTTGCTGTAGTTGGCAATATTTTGTGCTTAATCAGGGAATGTCAAACTTCCCATAGTATGTCAAGACCATGTTTTCTAGGACACTTTGATTTCAAAACTGCATTTTTTGTATTCTTTACAATCTTAAAGGTAATTTACCGGGTATCTGCAAGTGACAGATAGTTGACTCTTCCATAAAATAAGTCAACCATTGATGTCCTTCATTGAACATTACTCAAATTTGTGTCTATGAAGAACAATCCGACAGCTCAGGTGACTTAGCTATGTGGGAGAGTACCTTTAAGTCCCAAATTGCTTAACAGTTAAATGTGGATAAAAACATATACTGGAATGATGGAAACACTGACAGTCTCTATAGCAGCTCCGTGTGAGATATATTTACAGTTCTATCAATTCATCCCATCAACCCATTTATTCTGATTTTCTTTCTCTCACATTTACTTAAGTCAGAGCTCAAATGACAATATGCTGTGCATGTATAGATACTAATATAATAAATAATTCCATCTTGGTCCATGGACTGAACTTCTCATATCATTCATACCTGATGGATAGGGGTAGTCCACTATCTAACCACTTTTTCAAGGGCTGTGTGATGTTCATCTCCAATATTTTAGGGGATTTGGACTTTTAAATACTACTAATTTTCCCATACATCCCCAATATAATGTTTATTCCGATGTTTGCTCTCTCTGGCAGGTAAGTTGACATTAACCGTCATCATTGGAGGAATTTTCTTTTTCTGGGTCAGAGGAAATAAAGTGGCAGCTTCTAAGTTTCAGTCGGAGAACCCTGCATATATGACGCTCGTAACCGGGAGTGTGCTGGACACCAATAAAACTGAAGTCGAATGGTGTATTCAAGAGGTACCCCATGTAGGGGGTAATTTAAAGTTTGTACTAAAGGTATTCATATTTTTTTTAAGGGAGTAAGGGCAGTAATTTAAACACTAGAATGCATACATTATGTGAGGTTCCTTGCTGTATTGTTGTCCACTGGAAGAGTCACAACAAAGTTATTGTTTATACAAACTATTTTTGCTTCCGGTACCAAAGACAGCATCATAAGCTTTGCCGTCTAGTCGGTGTGTGTATGTGTTTGTGTGTGTATGTGCTGTATTTGTTTGACTAATCATCTGAGGACCTAGACAAAGGAATTTGAAGTCCTCGGTAGGAAATACTGTACAATGGGAAGTTGGGAACAATATGTCCTCAGAAGTGACACAAAGGTTTATTGTCATGGTGATGGCATGGAGTTTAAATAAAACTAGGATATTTCAAAGGAGTTCTCGGACTGAATGCAATGATGACTTGTATGTGAGACTAGTGTGTGTGATGGGCTTGATATCATGATACCTCAAGAACAAATTCAACAACATTGTCATAATGTCAATATCTTTATAATAATATGTTGGATTAGCTTCATATTTGGTAGATGGCTAAACACACATATTGCAAGAGATTGCAGCCAATGGACGTCTAGTGGGTGCTTAGCTAAAGTCTTTGCAAAAGGGTTTTCCCTCCATAGGACAGAACCTGCATGCAAAATTAAAACACTGCGCCATGCCAGCCCAACAACTGACCCAAAGCTTTCCTGGGATAACCGAGGATCAAGGACAAATAATATTCCTTCCCCAATACCCCAAATCATTACCTTCAACATGCAGTGTATGTAATATTATTACATGCCTAAAATGAAACCTGTTACACAATGTAAACACAGCACCTCTAGGCATAATCATTCATTAAAGGGACAGTACATGATATCACAAGGTTTGTATGAATGTGCTAGACTGTATCTCTTAATAATAACTACCTGACACTGAAATATAATGACACCATCTCACCAGTTAATTTCAAGGCCCACCATTTCACCACATTTCGCACCACAGCTGTGTTCCATGTGACATTTTTTGGCCAACGAGATCTTTTATAGCATGTCTAAAGTTGGGTTGACTTTGGTAAAATCCAATGCAGTGTTATTTTTGAGTATTAGGGTTATATATATTGTCTAGCACATATAATAACCTTGTTTTATAGTGAATTGCCCCCTTAATTTAAACCTATTGTTTGCCTATTTTCTACATGCCCTTATGTCTATTTAATTGGACTCAAGATAAGATTTTGTTTATCCTTTGGCACTTTGAAATAGCCGTATCTGATCTTTGTATAAATAGTTTAAGGACCCCCAAATAAAAATTAAACACAAATCTATCAACAGCATACAGACTGATGAAACTGACTTGAAAATATGCAAAGGATTATGTGAGTCATGTTTATATCAAAATGTAATGAAATATCGTATTTGACTGATGACATGTGTGGCACTAAAGTGCAAACACACACCCAGAATCCAAATTGTGTGTGTGTAGGGGGAGGGGATGGACATGCAATTTTTGGGAGAACAGCCATATATGTTAGTGGCAAAACCACTTTTCACACTATACTTGGGGGACATGTCCCCCCCGGTTACAGCATGCCAAACTGATAAAAATGGTAACTACAGTCAAATTATTTATTTTCAGTGCAAGTTTCTGAAAAGGTAAAGTTAAAACCATAAAATACCGTAGTTATGCAAAATTCATGTTGTTCTAATTAAAGTATGTTACCTCAAAAATATCTGTCACAAAGTCTCTTAGTCAGCATTGTGACAGAAATCTGCACTGATGTCTTTAATGAATTGTATAGTATAATAATATTCAACATTCATCATGCTATACATGAACACGTACTAGTCTTACTAGGGAGGCAGCTGTGAAACTCCACCCCCCCCCCCCCCTTCCCCCCCTTAATTTTTTTCCCCCCCCGGGCGTTACCCAAAAATGAATTTTGCAAAAATTCAAAGCGAATTGGTCTCTTTAGAATATTGAATCGTGTAGCATACTGTATATTTAATAGTCCTCATTCAAGATATGCGTAAAATGAAACCTATCACAGAATATTTTTGGTCTCCTTAGCAACCTAAGACAATATTGAATGTGTTCAAAGTTCACAATATTTTTACTCGGTTCAGAAATTATATGAATAGTTCTATGTACAGCAACGAAACTATAAATCTGTCTGTTTGATATCAACATTAAAATAACAAACACCTATCTTCTTGACGAGTTTCATTTGGGAATATTACAAATATGGGAATTAATTAACTTTGTGAGTAAGCTAACACATTGAATCTCCATATTGAAACTATAATTTGTTCTGATCTTCTGTAATAATATCGTTACACACATGCATCCTAATAATAATAATATACAATAGATTTATATAGCGCCTTAATACATAGAACAATCACAAAGCGCTTAACCCAAAAAAGTCAGTCTTTGAACAAGTAAGTTTTGAGAGTTGTTTTGAAAGTGTTCACAGATGTTGCACTATGAATATTAAAAGGGAGGTTATTCCATATTGTTGGAGCTGCGACAGAAAAAGAATGGCCATCGTAGTAAGAGGTACAGACAGATGGTGAAGCAAGCACTGAGAAGATGAGCGAAGGGAGTGAGAAGGCTGGTATTCCGATAAAAGAACTGATAGTAAGGTGCACAGTTTCTCTACATATCAAATTCTACATTGCTTCATTAAAGAATGGTATGTGACAAAAGGTCACCTTATGTTTATACTAAGGAATAAATTACACACAGAAATTCACAATTCAAACTGTTGATATATTTGTTATTTTATGTTATTTAAAAAAAATGCATTTAATATTACTAGCCTTTACTTAGTATCTCTGCACTGAAAATCATGTCCTTCCTTAAAAAAAACAGCTGCAGTAATGTTCTTTATAGTGTATAAACATTTATTATATCAAGTCACACCCACACAATTCAACCAAAGTCATGTGATATATTAATCAGCTTTGCTCACCAAGCAACCATAATATTACACAATATGACAATGCATTCATATCACTCTACAAGAGAAGTACTGTATATAGCAGCAGTGATATTCCATGTTCTACAAATCTTCATTCACAAAATATCTCAATATTTTTACTTGTACACGTCCACATTGTCATCTTTGTTTTTGTGTCCAACATTACATTGTTTATTAATAAGACAAGCCTGCATATATAAATCATATCTACAATCTTCTTGGTAGAATATATAACTGTTTTAACATGTTTATCCAAATTATATTCGCTTCAACTTTGTTTCAACACTGATCAACTAATAGATTCGATTTGCATTTATAGTTTTCCCAGCTCATTTTTGTCACTCTTTCTTCAATAGTTTGGTATACTTTGAAAATATGGAAACCTCAAAATCATCATCAGGATCAAACCAGATTATCCATGAGGCTTCCAGTGTCATCGTCGTCATCGTCGTCGTCACCACACAGTCGACATCATCTTTATTATCGTTATAATGAGGACCCGTATTTCATATTTATTTGATAAGAAAATGGCATCCAAC